>JANTPZ010141770.1:0-11652 GCA_025593235.1 Vachellia pachyceras | reverse complement strand
TTCTTATTGGAGATAATTCTATTTGAAGTACTATTAGGAACTTGATTACTTCCTCCCATTTTTAATTAATATATATATATATATATAGAGCATGACCCTTTTGAGTATTTTGCCTTTTACATATATAACTTGTTCATTTTGTTTGTTGCATTAAAAGTTTCTTAACATATGAAGTATCCAAAATTTGATATGGACAATCATGGATTAAAATTTATATTTAAAAATTTATTTTTTAAAAGAAAGTGTGGATTACAAAATTATCTTCATCCATTAGAATAAAAAACTACTATAGAGTAGACTTTTTACTACTGAAATTCACATCCTTTTTCTAAAAAAAAGGGAGTAAAAAGGGAAGGCGGAAAATTATGTGGACCTTTAGGCACCTTATTCAATAAATAGGGCGCCCTAAATAGTGCGCCCTATGACGCCCTTTTCCAAAGATTGGGCGCCATAGGTGCCCTCTATGGTGCCCTTTTCTAAAGAAAGGGCGCCATAGGGGCGCCCTTATTGTCGAAAGGCGGCCCTATGGCGCCCTTTCTTTGGAAAAGGGCGCTATAGGGGGCACCTAGGGCGCCCTTCCTTTAATAAAAGGCCGCCGTAGGGGCGCCCTTTTATTTTAATACCAGGCCCCACCCCGACCCCCATTCTTTCTCTCTTCCTTACTTTCTTCATACCAACCGTGCCCCACGTCGCCCCCACCAGCACATCGCCCCTGGCAGCAGCTCGCACGTCACCCCGTCGGCAGCTCCTTTGTACGTCACCTCGCCGGCAGCTCCTTCGCACGTCGCCCATTGCCCCCGCCAGCAGCTCACAGCCGGCGACCGCGTCCATGAAGCCCTACGCTCTTTCCCCCGTCCGCCACCTCCAGTCGCCTACCTCGCGAAGCCCGATGCCGTCGCCTCTCTCACTCGTGAAGCGCCGTCGCCTAGCCTCTCTCGCCCATCTTCTTCGCCTTTCCAGTTCGCTTACAGGTTCCATTCTTCCCTATTTTACCATTTCATTATACATGCATGTCTCCTTTTTAAGTAGAATGTGAATGTTTTTGTGCGTCTTGTTGTGTTTCCGTGCGTCTTGTTGTGTTTCCGTGTGTGTACATAGCTATATGGATATAGTTGTGAGCTTAAGTTTGAATCTGTGCTTATCTTGAAACGAATATGACCGGAAAAAGCAAGCCTTTTCAAAATTTTTGGAAAGCTGACTTGTTTTCGACTTTTCATGCGTATATGTGTATAATTTTGTGATTATTTGTTGTACGTATTTTATATACTTGGATTCATGTGTTTGAGGATAAAAAAACGATTTTCTGCAAGTTTTCTATTTGGGAATTGCCATTTTTACGCCATTGAATCACTAGAAGAAATTTTTCAAAAAAAAATTCCAGCGGCCAAGATGGGAAAGGAAAAGGGTTAGCATAGGTGGATTTGATAAATGTCTTATATATGTGTGCTAGTTAATGTGGAATTTTTATGCTCATAGACAATACCAAAAAAGGTGTTATTTTTAGTATACTTAATTAGAGAGAGTAAACAATTAGATTAGAAGGACACATTAATAATTTTAAATTGTTTTAACATAATTACAAATAAAAAAGCTAGTGCTTCAAAATTTTTATGATTTGTTTTATTAAAGTTTTATTAAAGTTTTGTTATTTGTTTTATTAAAGTTTTATGATTTGTTTTATTAAATTTTTTACATTTCAAAATTATACGAGTTTCGATAATATCCAATTATTCATCCATAAACCCACTTTTATATGATTTGGCTTAAGGTTTAATAAATGGATCGTACTTGGATGAATGCGCTAAGAACTAGTGATGAATATGAGAATGGTGTTGAAGGGTTTATTGAATTTGCTAAAAGAAATGCGACTAGCAAAAATGGGATGTATTTCTGTCCCTGTGTCAAGTGTATGAATGGGATCCGACAAAATATTGATGACATAAGGGATCACCTAATTTGTGAGGGAATAAGTCTCTGTACACAAAGTGGATATGGCATGGGGAAAAACTAAGTGCATATGTAGCCCACGAAAGAGATTCTGTGGATGCAGTAGATAAAGATAGAATGGAAAAAATGATTCCTGATGTTGAGGTAGAATCTTTTGGCCAAGCACCTATATATGAAAGCATGCGGAATGATGCAGAGACACCTTTGTACTCTGGAAGTAAACATACACGCTTGACGGGTACATTGCATTTGATGAACTTGAAGGCATCTTGTGGGTGGACCGACGTAGTTTCACATCGTTGCTACAGTTGTTGGGTGATATGCTTCCAAAGAACAATGTACTTCCAAATCGTATGTATGATGCCAAGAAAATCTCATCTACGACGGGGATGAAGTACAAGAAGATACATGCGTGTCCTAATGACTGTATACTATACAGAAATGGGTATGAAGATCTTAGTGAGTGTCTGAAATGTAAAACTGCATAATACAAAGTGAGGAAAGGTGGTGATTGTGGTGATAAACTAGCTAAAAGGCAACCTTTGAAGGTACTGTGGTATCTTCCAATAGTACCACGGTTTAAGCATTTGTTTGGCAATGCTTCAAAGTACAGAAGCTGAGATGGCATTGTGATGAGAGAATATCTGATGGAAGGTATCTATGACACCCGGCTGACTCTTCATAGTGGAAAAAAATTGACAAAATGTTTCCGCAATTCGGTAGTGAGCCAAGAAACCTTCGACTCGGGCTTTGTACAGATAATATCAATCCGTTTGGGACACTCAGTAGTACACATAGTGCGTGGCTAGTACTCATGGTGATATACAACCTGCCTCCTTGGTTGTTCATGAAACATAATTATATGATGCTTACTATGATGATTTCTGGATCGAAACAGCCGGGGAATGATATCGATGTTTACTTGGCACCTTTGATTGAAGACTTGAAGAAGATATGGTAGGAAGGTGTTGATGTGTTTGATGCATACAGGCAGGAGTCATTTAAGTTACATGCGATGATCTTCACAACGATAAATGACTTTCCTGCATATGGTAACTTGTCAGGATACAGTATCAAGGGGCATAAAGCATGTCCGATATGTGAAACAGGCACACACTTTCATCAACTTAAGCATGGGAGAAAAACTATATACCTTGGTCGTAGGTGGTTTCTTCCTCGGTTTCACCCACATCGTAGGTTAAGAAAGAGTTTTAACGGCTTTTCGGAGAATGGAATGGCTCCAAAAGCATTAACCAGAGAGGAAGTGTATCGCCGGATAGAAAATGTCAACGTCATTTTCGGTAAGAATCAGAGAAGTGCCGGTGAGAAGAACGTATGGAAGAAGTGGTCAATTTTTTTTGATCTTGCATATTGGTGTACTCTTGATGTGAAGCACAGTATTGATGTAATGCATGTGGAGAAGAACATTTGTGATAGCCTTGTCGGGACGCTGTTGCACATACCGGGAATGACTAAGGATGGAATCAGTGCGAGACTAGACTTGGTTGAAATGGGAATAAAAGAACGGTTAGATCCAAAGCTAAGAGATGATAGTAAAAAAGCATACATACACTGTCAAAAGCCGAGAAATTTTTTTTTGTGAGTGTTTGCATACAATCAAGGTGCCACTTGGGTATTCTTCGAATGCGAAAAGGCTTGTTTCATTAGATGATTTGAAGCTCGTGGGATTGAAGTCTCACGATTCTCATGTATTGATGCAATAGTTATTACCAGTGGCTATTAGAGGCATTATGAAAGATGACATTCGAGCCACCATAACTAGGCTTTGTGTTTTTTTAATGCTATATGTAGCAAAGAGATAGAAGTTGAAAAGTTGGACGAATTAGAAAATGAAAGTTACATTATTCTCTCCCAACTAGAGATGCATTTTCCCCCAGCATTTTTGATATAATGGTCCATCTAGTTGCTCGTTTAGTAAGAGAAATAAGGCTGTGCGGTCCGGTTTACCTAAGATGGATGTACCCTTTTGAGCGTATCATGAAAGTTTTAAAAGGTTATTCAAAAAATCCTTATCAACCTGAAGCATCCATTGTGGAAAGATATGTAGTGGAAGATGCTATGGACTTTTGCAATGATTATCTATCTGGGGTGAATGTACAATCACGGCATGAAGAATGCGTAATCAAGGGAACACGAGGTTTAAAAGTGAAGAGTATAACTCGTGAAGAAGTGTTACAAGCACACCTATATATCTTGAATAATATGGAAGAAATTCAACCTTATTTCCATGAACATAAACAGGTGTTAAAGAAGATGTATCCTAAAAAGAATGACATGCAGATAGCGAATGAACAGAATAAGACATTCATAGGATGGTTGAAGGAAAGGGTTTCTCATGACATTGATGCTTTGAGATGACCAAATGGTTAGCATGGGGGCCTGCATTTGAGGTGGTCACTTGGAGCGGTTATGATATAAATGGGTATTCATTCTACACAAAGCTTCAAGACGACAAAAGTACAGTGCAAAATAGTGGGGTGATGGTTGTAGCTGAAGCCATGCACTTTTCAAGTTCGAAAGACAAGAACCCTATACTGGCATCTATGGCTTACTATGGAGTTATTCAAGAAATTTGGGAGATGACATACAACAAGTTCAAATTTCCTTTATTCAAATGTATGTGGGTTAACAATAATGCCATTGTGGTCGACTAACAATTTGGATTTACCTCAGTTGATCTTGAAAGAGTTGGTTATGGAGATGAGCCATTCATTCTAGCAAGTCAGGCTAGATAAGTGTTTTATATCACAGACCCAGCAAATAAAAAAATGTCAATTGTACTTCAAAGTAAAAAACAAAAGGATGGCGATCCAACCTTTAACCTGGACGATACACCCCCTTTTACTATAAATCCGCCTAGACCATGTGAAACGGAATTGGTTGATGATGATCACTATGCTGTAAGACAAGATCACTGTGAGGGAATATGGGAAAATACATAAAGTAAGGAGTTCATTATGAAATTTCGATATATTGTGTGTTATATGTGTTTACCTTATATTACTTTATTCATGCTGATTGAAATTTATTTATATCTAACATTGATTTCTTAACAGAAATATGGCGAGTTCTGATGAGTTACACAGTGATGGACACGTAGATGAAAACCCAATGGTGGTGCCAGATTCGATTGTGAAAACGTTTAGGGGATGTACAATCATGGCCTCCTTGACTGCACGTCGTCGCCAACAAAAGGAGAAGCTGTATGTAGAATTCAATGCCAATATGAATCCCACCGGTGATGAGTAAGATCGATTTATCAGCTATTTAGGGTATTCAGCACGGAGCAGAGTTAGCATATTGTACCCTGGATGGCGGTCTGTTCCACAAGAAACACGAGATATGATATGGCAAGAAATTTTGGTATGTAACTTTCAACACTACTTCATTTCTGTCTTCATTTCCATTGGTTTAAATGTCATTATAAAATGTTGAACTTTTCAGCAAACATATGACGTTCCAGATACTAAAGAAATGAAGAAACACTGGATGGGGCTTATTCGCATACGTTGGAAAGACTTCAAGAACAAGCTGTCCCGATATTATGTTCGGGGGTCAAAAAAAAATGAAGACTTATGTCAGAAATATCCTTTTGTGGCCCCCGAAGACTGAAGGCTTTTTGTAGCGTTACGGCAAGACCCACAATTTCAGGTATCATCCTTCAGTCATCTACATTTTTTTTTGCTATCACTGACTAAGATTTCCCCCTTATGCCTTAATAGGAATTAAGTGAAGCCAACAAACAGAAAGGTGCTGCAAACATCTATCCGCATTATTTGTCTCGTGGCGGATACAGAAAGCTTCAGCAAAAGATGATGAAGGAGGAGCAACAAAGATTAGAGGAGGCATCTGCCTTAGATCCCACCGTTGTCGTTCAGGCCCCTGCTCATCCTCCACGTCACAAAAAATGGAAAGCAGCGAGGATGAAAAGTGGGAAGTTCATCAATGAAGCAGTTGCTGAGGTGGCTGGAAGGATTGTAAGTGTTAACATATAATAATCACATGTGATTGTTTATCTTAGTCTTATTAGTACCTCACTTGTGACGTATTATACGATACAGGATGACCTTACACAGCAGAGCAGCTAGGGGACTTTCACTCAAAGTGGGAGGATTGACATCTTAGCACGGCGATTGGAAGGCCAGATTACCTAGGCCAAGTTTGAGGGGAGTCGAGGGGAACGGGTCTAGGAAAATATTTTGGACGACCATCTCAACAATCTACTGAAGCTCAGTTTCAATTTAGAGTAGCTCAGATAGAGCAATCACTCCTAGCTAAGTTTGACGCTGAACATCAGACGCAAAACCAGATGATAAAAAATATGCGTGAGGAGATAAGAGTTCAGATGATGGCTGAGTTTGGAGCTGAGATAAGAGCTCAGATAAGAGCTAAGATGAGAGCTGAGTTCGCAGCTCTTCTGAAATCGAGGAAGCTGATTGAGGAACTGAAGAATATCGATTCCCTTGTATTTCCAAGTAGCAAAGATAGCAATCATCCGCTTGATACATTAGCACTGGGTGACCCTCCCTCTAATCCCCCGCAGAAGAAGTTAGAGAGGATTGTACTCTCTATCTGGATGAGCCAATACGTGCTGTTGCCCATGCTTATTTCTAGAGGCAGCTACTACGCACCATTCTTTACCAATTCCGGATAGCTTGTCTCACGTATCGGTGACAGGTATTGAAGATGGTGAGGAAGGTTTCAATGTCCCAGTCCCTGATCGAGAGGTGCTCCATTTAGGCCAATCTAAGGGTTGCTTCATTCTTTGGCCGAAAAATCTCATTTCTACACCTACAACACCTCACGAGGTAGTAACTACCTTATGATCTTACTTAATTTTTTTCGGTATTATATTTATAATCTGTATTCTCTACTTTACTAGGATCCGAAAGAAGCTGCAAAATTCCCATCCTTGTCATGGCTGCGGCAGCTACCAAAAAAATTTACACCCATGACCATACAGATGGTTAATGGAATTGTTGGTCATCGTGTAACGTATGAATTCGTTATCGACAAGGATGATGTGAAACAATTCCTATCTCTGGATGACCTTGATATATCATGGATTCAATCTGCAATCTTGTAAGTTTTTTATATTCCTATCTTCAATTGATGATGCCATTTTTTTAGGTTTTATGTAATTGAATATTTCCTTTGTTATTGAACTCTTTAATAGGTCCTTGCACAGTATTTGCTTCAACTTTTCTAAAGATGATTTGTATGGATTTTTATGTCCTGCGAATACAACGAAGAGTTACAATTCTGTAGAAAATCAGGTGCATTACGTTGGGAACACACTACGAGCATATGTTAATCCAAAGATGTGTTACCTAGCGCCAATAATTGAAAGGTATGAAATTATATTAATCCCTTAAAAACGTTTAGCATAATTGGTAATAATTAACTTGTTTTGCTAATTTCATTTTCATGTATATGTGCTGTTGTAGTCATCATTGGAGTCTCTGTGTTGTCTGCCCCGTCGTGAATACTGTGTATTGGTTCGATACGTAAGATTTTGTATTTCTAAATTATTGCTTTTAACAATGTTTAGAAATTTTTTTCATATGTAACTACTGTCAATTCAATCGCAGCGCATTCAAGACATATCGAATAATGGGCAGTAAACGTGAAGGTATAAATAACAAGACACAGTGGTGTTATCCAAAAGTAAGTACTTTGACTTTAAGTTCTTTCATTGAATATCGTTTTATCCCTTTATACTTTTTGACAATTTTTTTATCTTTAGTGCCCTCGACAATCAGGCAATACTGAGTGCGGGTATTATGTCGTCAGTTACATGTATAGTATCATTCAGAGCGGATTGACTAGAGATCTAGAAGAGGTATTACCTAATTTATCAAATATTGATGAGTTAATCGTTTAGTTTGATGAATTTGGATTTGTTTTAATAATTGTTTTTAAATTTGTAGATTTTTGATAATGATGATGCTTACATGGCTGGTGACATTGATTTGATACAGGATTTAATGGCCAAACGTCTTATTGATTTGTAGATCATGCTTATTTCTTCAAGGTGAATATATATAGTTTCAACCATTCATATCAACTTGTATAGGGTTAATTAGATTGATGAATTGTGTTACTCTGCAGCAAATGTACAATGATATATTTGCTTAGTAAATGACAATGGTGACTTTTGTGTTTCGCTGCAATAAGGACCTGGCTTTCGAAGATATATACGTCTAATTATAAGGAATTTTAATGTGTATTTCTCCGCCACAATGACTTTTGATTAGAACCCTGATATTTGTTTATTCTGTCCGGACTTGATTTGGTGTATAAAATGTAACTGTAAGCTGAATCAGGTGGGTTGATAAAATTGAAGAATTTTTTTTTAAAAATAGTATATACGACGCCCTAGATAGTGCATTGGGCGCCGTAGGTGTGAACTATGGCGCCCTACATTAAAATGTAGGGCGCCGTAGGGCCCTACATTGAAAAAAAGGGGGCCGGAGGGAGAGCTACAGCGCCGAACATTACAATGTAGGGCGCCGTAGCTCTCACCTACGGCGCCTCTCAACAGAACGGGCCCCATAAGCTCTAACTTTCTTCTCCCCTCACATATATATCCTCGAGAAAGGGCGCCCATTGGTTTAAAAATAGGGCGTAAAATGTACCTTTTGTAGTACTGAAAATAGTTTAAAACACAAGAAATAAAATTAAATCTGGACAATCTAAATTAAGGGCATATGGAATTGGAGCGTACTCCATTATTGTCATGTTCCTAAATATAACACTTGGGTGTTTGACAAAGCTTTTGAACACCCCAAAAGCACGTTCAACAGTATTTTTCCGTAAAATGAGATAATCTCCTTCACACATTTACCTTGTAAATGGTAAAAGCACTTCTCCACCGCTTTTCCAAGCGAACTCATTATTTAGAGGCTGCAATGCAACGTTCATCGGTTATTATCCATACCTATCTATAATTCAGGTAAAAATGAGCCAGGAACTAAAGTCTGCCCATTCTATGAGCAGCATTAAATTAAATGTATAACTCAAATTCAACAAAGCCGAATTACGTATCATCAAAAAAAAGTACCTATGCTTTTATTAAAGGGAAATTTACTGTTTGGTCCCAGATAAGGGACTTATTTATCAAATGGTTTCAAATTTTAAAATATTTAAAAAATGGAACCAGAGGTGTTGTCAATGCAGCACATCGTGTTGTCACAACACCATGCGCTGCATTGACAACACGATGTGCTGTATTGACAACACCTCTGGGACCATTTTTTAAATATTTTAAAATTTGGGACCATTTGATAAATATCTTCACTATGTGGGACCAAACAGTAAATTTCCTTTTATTAAAAATGTTAAGATTGTTAACTACTCCTAAAATGTTCTCCTTGATAAAGTAGTTTATGGGTAACTTCTCTATGGATTGTTTATAGAAAAAAGATTTGATTCAAAATATAAATTATTTACCTGAAGTTACTACTTATTTTTAATTTTGTCAGTTATTACTCATTTAATCCTTAATTTTTTTAATAAATGTAAAACTGAAAATACAATTCAATTTATAACATTTTAACTGAATTAACTATCACTTTTTATTTTTGTAAATTAACAAAAGTGATCCATCGCATAAATAAAATTTGGTATGGTGGAATTGAGAGGTGGAATTGGAAATTGAATTCATTTCCTATGTTTGGTATGATGGAATTGGGGGGTGGAATTGGAAATGGAATTTAAAATGGGTAGAAATGAATTCCATGATGTAACTTATGGAATTGTATTCAATTTTATGGAATTGATTTTTTTACCCCTCATTTTTTCATATATTTCTATTTTTATTTCCATCTCCATCTTCGTTCCTACCAAAAATTTTTCCGCGTATCACCAAATCACTGTTAATGCAGGAGGCAAAGATGGACTGCAACGGAGCAGAGACATGTGGTTATTGTTGACAGCAGTAATTAATGAAAAGCTTGAAGTTGTAGGAATAGCACCTTACACTACTACACTGATGGAGACAGAAGTAATTAATATGACAAAGGATACGAGAAGCTTAAAGCTCCTGGCTTGTTCCCCGTAAATCCCAAGACATTATTCACCACCATATATATATATATATACACGTACAATGTTGGTAGTGGCAGAAGTCATTATTAATTCAGAAAGTTGGCCCAAAAAATTATTAATTCAGAAAGTTATTACATCTTTTCCTTTCGTGCAATAATTATCTTGTTTCTTCTTTCTACGCAATCTCACTTTTCTTTTCTTTTTTTGCCTTTTTTTTTTAACAGGCATGGCCTTTGATCCTCAACCATCCGACGTCTTTTTCCAAATCTGTAACCGTGTTCAACGGATTAGATAACTTGAGATAATTAACTAATTCAAAGTGGGGATAGATTAGATATACCCCTATAAGGTGCTTTACATTAAGGGTGGGTATCCCCTCTCCTCAAACGTGATTCCAAGAATCGAACACACATTCGTAGGGAAGTGCCAGCCACCTTACCCTGCGCGCGGATGAATACATGAGTTCATTATCATCTCAAAAAAAATTACTATATTCAAAGGTTTTGAAAAATTACCGAAAACAAATCTGTCATTGCGGAATTTATAGTCTAAAGATATCTGAAGACAGCTCATTTTCAGCTGAGCTTTGTGTAACGTATTTTTTAACTTGGTGTAAATGCCCTTTTGTTTTGCACATAGTTAAATATTCATAAAGATACGTTAAACATAGTTAAAAAGGAATTGTACCACTAAATAGGTTTGGTTTCTTAAACTTATTTAAAGTATCCTTTGGAGAATAAATTTTTTGATGTAGAATTTTTCAGCAATTTTTCAAGAAACTTCTTAGTGACTTTTAATAATTACTGTCATTTTTAATAAAAATATAAAAAAATTTGAATTAAATTTTTGTATCATGGTACATATTCTCTTTAGAAAGTTTCTGCTTCAGAACAATGTTGTCCTGAAAGATTTTTTGAGTTCAATTTTAGTTCAAAAGTTTCAAAATGTAACAATATTGTCTACTTATTAAAAAATGATGTTGACCGTTTTTAATAGTAAATGATAGTTTTACTCAATTTTAACACTTCCTTATCAGTAAAATTTTTTAGGACAAATTTCCTGGTTAACCCCAAATTCTCAAAGTTGATTCTTTTACCAACTGAATCTTCATAGATGAGTATTGAATGGTCATAGCGATTGTGTTTTATTAGCAGCAGAGTGAAGCAGACCATTATAGAGGCAAGAGTACTGAGGGTTTGTCCTTCAAAATTTTGAAATGGTGAGAGAAGGATTTTGTGGGAAACAATGCCCATCAAGGCACGTCCTTAATTGTGGAGCAGAGATTGCATAATTTGGAGAATTGGGCAGAAGAATCATCTTCTTTTTGAAGTTGCAGACAAATGCAAAGTGAAGAAGAGACAATGTGAACCATCCAACTTACACAACAAGAATATCAGAATGAGATTCGCCTTTTTCCCTTTATAAAGTCATTGTGTAGCTCCAAAATAAAATCCTATTTCAACAACAAACAGCCACGAAATCAGGAAGAAGAATAGAATAGATAATAATAATGGAGACGTGTGAAATGACAACCCACCTCTCATAATGTTCACTCCGCAAAAATGAAGCTTTTGGAATCTGTATGTTTGGGAATCCGTTAGGAGAAAGAAGTTTACGGATTTCAAGGAGAATTTA
>JANTPZ010141765.1:0-11642 GCA_025593235.1 Vachellia pachyceras | reverse complement strand
ACACTTAACTTTCTCACAGGAAAGAGATCACAGGGGGAAAAAACTCTGAATCTCACTGTTAAAACACCCAGAAAAGGTACTGAAGAATACGCCATGACACAAAAAATTCTATTGAATTTGGCTGATTAAATTTAATACTATGACTTCATAAGAAATGGTGTAATAGAAGTATAGGGTGTGTGGTGTGGGTTATATATACTTTATTGTGAATGTGATGGGGATACGATCGATGAGATGGGTTTAATAAGGAGGGGACAGCTGTTCAACATAATTTATTTGGCGGATTTAAGTGTTATTGAGGATTGATAATTAATTATTGTGGTTATGATAATGATTTTAATTAATGAAAAAGGTTGGCAAAAGTGTGACGAAACCCTAATCTTTTCATACTCGCCCCTCCTTCCTTTAAGTGGGACCTTCGTCTTCTTCTTTTCTGCTACGCCAGTGTGCCTCCGCGTGCGTTTTGGTTTACTTCTCATTTACTATCTTAACGGTTACAATTTTAGTAGAATCAGTATAATCGACAAGCTTGCAGACAATTAATTAATGAGTGAAAGTGATCACTGTTCGTTTCTTCTTGTGGATAAATATTTTCACCCTTTGGATTTAATTTTATGAACCTGATCGAGCTGAGGGGTTGCGTTAGAGTCTAATTCCCTGTCAGTTAATACGCAAAAAGGTAAATGAACATGAAAATCAATCATGGTGTGAGATGAATCATCATTGTTTTTGTGGAGCCTGCGTATATGTAAATGGAACTATAACTCATAATAATAGCTTAAGGCTCTGAGAATAGCAGATGTAAGCCAGTTTAAGTGTTCATGTAGCTAGCTATAGCTTGCATGTGATTATGTGAAAATATAAAAAAGCTAGCTAGCTTTTCGTGTGATTAAGGTACGTATCTTGGGATGTGAAGGAAATGGTAAGTCCTAAACCAGTAAGTCATCATCCAAGTCTTTTTGGATGGGAGTAGGAAGAGGCGAAAAAGGCAAGAAACTATTAAGAAAATTAATAACATTAGAGGTTAGCTAGGCCTAGCAAACTCGTGAGATAACCATAAAAGCTCAGTCATTAGACCTGTATATCAAGAAAGTTAATATCTTTCTAGCACCTCAGTGAATGGGATAAGGGAATTCTTGATGTGTAGGACTTGTTTAGGAACTTCTTCGTTCTTCCAACGGTGCATGCAAACTGAGATAAAACCATCTCAAAATCCGTAAAACCATCTTGAAATCCATTAATACCATATTAAAATCCACAAAATCATCTATAAATCCGTAAACTCCTTTCTCCTAACGAAGTTCCCAAACACACACACATATTTCTTAACTTTTTTATCACGGCCTTTAGGGCCCATTTGGGAAAGTAGTGGAGAAGTGTTTTTACGATTTACGAGGTAAATACGTGAATGAGATTATCTTAATTTATGGAAAACACACTGTTAATGTGCCATAAACAGGCACCTAATTAATATTTATTATCACATGGAAAAGGACTGCATATATAGTTATGGAGAGCCCATTGAGAATTGACATTCTTATTGAGCTCAATGTTCCTTACACAGAGAGGGACTTACTTCTAAAACGAGATCACATTCGCAAATTTAATTGAGACTGTCCCACTTGATTGTGAATATATAGATATACCTAGAGGAAGGAAATGTCCTTGAAAATCCTCTTCAAACAGAAAAGTTAAACCAAATATTTGATTAACAGTCTGGTCAACCAAGAAAAAGACAACTACCCATATCAACTAATCAAGAGAAACATTCATTCTTGCATATTAGATTCTAGTTGGCCATTCCAATCATCATTATAACTCGATTGTGAATGGTAACCTGATGAGTTGCACGCTTCAGTTGATAATGTCTGATAGAAACACTTTACCATATATACGTATGATCAAAGCACGCCTAAATTAACATGTCATTGAATTTTAAAAAAGGAAGAAAGAAATATATTTCATCTGAAGAGTCCTTAATTGAGGAGATGTAATGTGCTTTGGCGTCATCGATGAAAAAGGACAGTGACAGGAGTTTAACCTTCAAAATCCACGTTTAAAGATTAAAGTCATACATTGCTGATTTCAATTCATATTTCCATGCCCATGAAGATATTTTCAAGGGAAATAGATTTTCAACGAGATTGATATGCAAGTACGCAGTTGTTTTTCTGGTGGGACTGAAGGGAAAAGAAAAGGCGAATTCCGCAGAAAGTAGGATGGAAACAGAGCACCAAAGCAGTTCAACAATGCCTGGGATTTTCGCATCGCTTTTCCGGGAAGGTGAAGCCATTCTCACCCTACTGGCTGCTTAACATTAATTGATTGATTGATTATAATAGCAACCTTGTAATCTGGGATCGGAATAGTCCATTATGACACGTTAAGAAATGTTGAATGACTCGTGTTTATAAGATTGACACTGAAGCTTATATAAATCAGCTCCCTGTATTTTTAAAAAAAAATTGTATTAGGCATTCAAAGTCAATTTACTACATCGGCCATTGTTGCGGATATATTTTTTTGGGGGGGGGGGGGCTGCGAGTGCTATTGAAGTCCCTTGAAAATTCAACAGCCTTTTCAACGTTGTGGGATCCATTTTCTCCGTTAATAACAAGAAAATCGTTCTACATTTGTGGGTGATAGTATATATGATTTACCTAACATTACGGCAGATGACCAAAAACGAACAAAACATGCCAAATGGAATAGAGGAACGTTCGTATATACTGTGCTCTTTTGGGTTTTAAGTTGCGGGAAAGGATCTCTCCACTACTCAAAAAGGAGTGGAGATCTCCACTGCACATCCAACAGCTCTCATTTATTTAATATGTGCATTTTATAATTGAAACTCACGTTCTTTTGCTTTCAGAAGTGAGAGTTAGCTGCACATAAACTGATAACACTAAAATGACATGACCGTTCTTCTATGAGAACCGTTAGATGTGTAGTGGAGATCTCCACTATTTTTTGAGTAGTGGAGAGGATTCTTTCCCGTAAGTTGCATACAAGTCGAAACAAAACCCCTCTAATATATTTACGTCGACTTACCCAAAATCAGTTTACCAACTGATTTCAAAATACTTCAACTAAATAAAAAAACTATCACAAAGTCTCAAATAAACAGTGTAATCAATAAAATATTCACTAAATAGAATTGATATAAACCTATTAAAATTGATACGGGAAATTAGGTCACAACTCATAAAAATTATGAGTTCAAGTCACGCTCGTATGATCTTATGATATGTAATCCGTAAATTATCCTATAACCAAACTAAGGCCTTCATGAGTCCATAGAACCCTATTTCTAAATTGTTATTATTTTTTTGCCGAGTGTTAAATTATTATTTATTATGAGGTTTTTTAATGATATGTTCTTTCTTTTTGGATCGTAGGGTAAAATTTTATAAAGTATTCAATGACTGAATTGCTGGCCTACTGGACTGGGGCCCCAAGTGAAATCTGTGGTGTAATCGTACTAATTTTCGTATATTTCGAAAAGGGCCCATCATTTTATCATATTTTCAGTCCAATACTTTTCTCTATCTATAAATCCCCACCCTACCAGACTTATCTTCCTCTAACTGCTATAGAGAAGAAGAATCAAGATAACTGGTTTCATAGCTCCATTAGTCAACAACCACTATCCTCCTCTTCATCTTCTACATTCATTATTTCATATAACAAGATTTCATTTCAGCCAAATTATGGAGCAGTTAACAGTATTGCTTTCGTTTCTCCTAACGCTTCATTTATCCGTATCAGGTAATTTTAACTGTGGTACCGGAATTAAAGAAACAAAGTTCTGATTTCGTTTATGTCTTGTTTTGTAACAACTTGAGGGATACAATTTTGCAGGAGTCTCTGCAACGACATTCACCATGGTTAACAAATGCGGCTACACAGTATGGCCGGGCATTCTTTCAAACGCCGGAGTTGCTCCTCTTCCCACCACAGGCTTTGTTCTCCAGTCCGGCGAGTCTAAGGCCATCTCCGCGCCAACTTCCTGGGGTGGCCGCTTCTGGGGCCGAACTCAATGCGCCCAAGACTCCACCGGCAAGTTTACATGTCTCACCGGTGATTGTGGCTCCGGGAAGCTGGAATGCGGAGGTAAAGGCGCCTCACCGCCGGCGACGTTGGCGGAATTCACTTTAGACGGAGCCGGGGGGCTTGATTTCTTCGATGTGAGCTTGGTAGACGGATACAACGTGCCTATGATGGTGGTTCCGCAAGGCGGTTCCGGTGAGAACTGCACGAACACAGGTTGTGTGTCAGATCTAAACGGCGCGTGCCCTTCGGAGCTAAAGGTAATGAGCGAGGACGGAAGGGAAGGGGTGGCATGCAAGAGCGCGTGTGAAGCATTCGGGGCGCCGCAGTACTGTTGCAGCGGCGCGTATGGATCTCCGAACACCTGCAAGCCGTCGTCGTACTCGAAAATATTCAAGAACGCGTGCCCACGCGCATACAGCTACGCCTACGACGATAAGACGAGCACGTTTACATGTGCATCTGCCGATTATACCGTCACCTTTTGCCCATCGCCAAACACCAGGTTGGATTCACTTCATCTTACTATTTTCTGTTAATAATTTTATTGCTTGTTTGGGAATTCCGTTGGGAAAATGAATTTTGTAGATTTTAAGGTATTTTGGGAATTTCGAGATGGTTTACGGATTTCAAGATGATTTTTATGAATTTCAAGATGGTTTTTACAGATTTCGAGATGGTTTTGTCTCGCTTTACGTGCACCGTTTGGGAAAATGACTTTCCAAACAGGCACTTAATCAATTCATTGAAATGGAATCTCGTGCTTGTTTAGAATTTAATACCTCCCACCTAAGTTAATATAAAAAATATCTTAAAATTAGTAAAAATCAATTTAAAATACATAAAATATTTTAAAATTCAT
Source organism: Vachellia pachyceras (assembly GCA_025593235.1). NCBI lineage: Eukaryota > Viridiplantae > Streptophyta > Magnoliopsida > Fabales > Fabaceae > Vachellia > Vachellia pachyceras. The sequence goes on along the minus strand of JANTPZ010141765.1, from coordinate 6,730 downwards.
AAATTTCCAAACACACACCTTATCGGCAAAAAGCCTCGTTTGGGGGAATCAGAATGTCATATGAACGCTGTGTTGATTCGTCATACTTTTGGTTTCTGTCTCTTTCAGCTGCCCAACCTTTTTTGTCACTAAGCATCACGAGCATTGCTTTGTGCTTGGTTAGAAATAAAACTGATAAGTACTTATCTCGATTAATATAAAATTATAATAAGGAAAATTTACTGTTGAGTCCCACATAAGGGACTTATTTATCAAATGGTCCCAAGTTTTAAAATATTTATCAAATGGTCCCAGAGGTGTTGTCAATTTAGCTCATGGTGTTGTCAAGGGTTGTCACGTGACAACACCATGCGCTGCATTGACAACATCATGCGCTGCATTGACAACACCATGCGCTGTATTGACAACACCTCTGGGACCATTTGATAAATATTTTAAAACTTGGGATCATTTGATAAATAAGTCCCTTATGTGGGACTGTACAGTAAATTTCCCTTATAATAATCTATGTTATCATAAGTTATGGCATCGACCACGGTGCATTCTTTTCGGTTTTTTTTCATATGTTCCTGGGCCCATCAGAACCATGGATCTTATTCTTTACCCGATTCAAAGATATTCACAGTGCTACTTCTCTCGAATCTCAATACCTTGGAGCAAGAGAACTAGTATTAGACTATAATAAAGCGCTCACTTCCTTTCTTGGAAAACATCATTATTGATCGGTGGCGGGTTTCATGACCGTTATATAGTAATGGCATTGATTTTTATAGATGAAGTGAGTGTGATTTGGCGATGTGTGAATTTGCAGCCAGAAAGCGTCGCAAGGGCAAAGCACGAACAGCCCATCGGCTCCGGCGGCTCCGAACTCGCCGACGGTGGACACGGACAGTCCCATGGTGTACGAAGGTGCTGCTTTTGATCAAAGCTTGTTATCAGCCTCCACGTGCGTACACGTGTCCCAATCCCAAATCCTCGCCGGCATCATCACCGTAGCTGTGGCCCTTTGGGGATTCCGATGATCTGACTCTATCCAATCAAATATGAATTCATCATCAGAGATAAGAGATGTACATGTAGCAGAACGGGAAAAGTTGTAGCGAGAAGCGGAGGTGTGAACCCAGGATGATCTTTCGGTTTTTTTTAAAGAGAAGTATTTGTTTTGTTGGGCCCGGCCGGCCCACCACCACGCAATAATTTTCTTGATCAATTGGGCAGCATGGGCCTTGAGAGGTTTGTGGAGGGCCCACGAGTGACGACACTGCCAGTCATGCTCACTTGTCAATTCGGCATGACACATCAAATCCAAAAAACAATCCATTCATGTTCAGGGCATGATGTGAGAGAAGTTGAGGGTGAGAGAGAGAGCCTATTCAGTTTTAATTTATTTTATCATTACGTTTTATTCCCACCTCTAGTTTTTTTACTTTTTTATATATATATATTTTAGCTTAAATTTAGGTATGTGGAGTACAATACTGCGGCCCATTGGAACGACACAAAAAATAATTAGCGATGACCTTTTGCATAGTAAAATGACACTTGTAAATAGAGAGATGAGATAGTGTGTCTGTTTGGTTGGAAACACGATAAAGAAGTACTTTTATTAAAAATGTGGAGGAGATTATCCCGTGTTATTAAAAATCATGTTCAACGTGTTTTTAGAGAGTAAATAAGGTTTTCGCTCCGTATATAAGTGAATAATTGTTTTATATTTATTGCTCAATTTGTCGTGTATATACGCAATAGTTTTTGCCGGCGGTGATGGGGAAAATGGGCCACGCATGGTAAGATAACATAAATTAATCTCTCAAAGTTTACAATATTTAATGATGAGTGGGTAATAAAGGGGCAGTTATGAGGTGACTATCCAATATTTGAGCGGTGGAAAGTCGCCATCAACCAAAACGTCGGTGTGTTTGACAACGATTATGAAAAGCCTAAACGTAGGTTTAACAGTATTTTTTTGCAGAATGAGATAATCTTTTTTATATATTTACATTGACTTACGTAAAAATACTTCTCCACCCGTTTTTAAACAGATCCATTATTCTCTGCCTTACTACTGCTACTACTACTACTGTGGTTGAGTTGTTGTTGGGTAGTTGAATTATTGGATCCCACAATGAGATTTTGCTCTAATTGGCTCACCCATTGTCAATGCATGCCATGGAAGGTATTCTCTCTCTCATCCCCCAGCGCCTGATACTTAATATGTTGTGTTTGACATAAGATGGCGAAAATCAAACTATTAATTGAATATGTTAAGATAATGATTTAATTTATATGTTATAGATCTAATTATAATTAAAGTAATTAGGAGAGAGACCGTTTCTTCAGTTCACTTCTCTAAACCGAGCTCACATCGAGTTTTTAATACCATAGTTTTGAATGCAGTATGCGAGACACACCTAAACAAAACAGAAAAATGATGGAAAAGTGTCAGAAGTGGGATTTGAACCCACGCCCTCTCACGAGGACCAGAACTTGAGTCTGGCGCCTTAGACCACTCGGCCATCCTGACTTTGATGTCTATGTTTTCCTATATTTTAATAGATGTTCATTATTTTCTCCCATCGGAAATGCAAAAAAATTCACTGTTAGTTCAAAATTATAATTTATTTCTAGAACTTCTACACTGGCTAGTTATTTGTGATATTATGTGTATAATACAGTGCAGAACTTTACCTTGATTTTAGAAGCTTTGTTTGAGCTAGGAAGGATTTGTTGAGGGGGGAAGATAAAATAAAATAGTTCCTTCCCGACAAATAGAGCTGGGGAATTCTTTGAAAGTTGAAACTTGGTTCTAGGTAAGCATATGGAAAAATGTTGCATCAGATAAAAGATGTGGCAAGAAACTTAAACTATATTCAAATCAAGGCCTTTGAAAATTGGTTGTTCTACCTACAACAGCAGTTTTAAGATAGGGGAACGTTTCAGTGTCTTGAACTTCAAGTCACCAGTGAGGGCAATATTTCCAAAGCTAACATTTTTTTTCTCCAAACAAAAAGAAAGTGAAAATAAGAACATGCATGCATATGATAATTTGAAGTGTAATTAAGAGGTTTTGGACGAAAGCATAATCAATTAACATGGGCGCAGAAAATGTCCGAGTCCGATCCGAAGAGGTAGTACAAGTCATATCAATTGGAAATATATATATATATATATATGCATGCCACCCATTCATGGTTCTCTATTTTAGCTTTCAGTGGTTCTACAACGTCGAATATGAACTAATATTCCACAATGGAATAATAAATAAGATATTATTATAGGAGAAGGTGTGCTATATACACAGTTTTTCTCTTGGGGGAGAGAACAATTAAATTTTGGATTCGTTTAGGAATGCGATAGAGAAGTACTTTTATGTAAGTCGAGATAAATACGTAAAGGAGATTATATCATTTTATGAAAAAATACTATTGAACGTGTGTTTGAGCTCCCCAGAAGCTCAACCAAACTGTTCTTTTGTTAATCTACAAATTATAGAAAAGACGTGTCCTCTCCGCTGCTTCTTCTTTATTCCTAGTGTCATGTAATTATGTAATTAAACCCAATCGAATCTGCGAACTTATGATGAAATCACTGTGGAAAGAGATGATCCAGCTTGTGATAAGAAGAACATGATAGAGATGGCTGAAGGAGTAGAGATCACTCCGTGGAATTCCAACTATTTGATTGGAGGACGCTGTAATAATGGTGTTGCTTTATTTTAAATTTCTAAAGAGATCTCAAGACAAGAGAGCCAATGAACCTCCCACTGGAAAAAGTGGGTTAATTCGATTTTGGAAAACAAGTGTTTGCTTGGCTTCCAATCTTTAGTAATGAGGTTTGCACTCGTAGGTCGCCCCAACTTTGCAGCAATTTCACGCTATAGGCTGCCTCAATCATGTTTGCTCATGTTCAAAACCAATTGGTTCTACCGCAATAAAATCAATCAATGCTTACCCCACGTCTTGCATTAGTAGTAAAATTTATGAACTTTTTTTAACAACTTCTTTACCCCTGTGAACATAACGATAATGCCTTTGAATTAGTTTTTAGAGGTTAGTTCCTGAAGAAAAACTGATTTTGGAAAATATATTTTAGATAATGTCTTCTAAAAGAAGTTGGAAAAAATAGCTTTTTGAAAAAACTATGATTTTGAGAGTTAAAAATTACTCTAGAGAATTTAAGAGTGTTTATACGACTCACACAAAACTATGATTTTAAGGGTTAAAAGTCATTCTGAATTTTTATGGGGCGTTTGTCTACTCTACTTTTGAAACCATAATCTTAAAAGCTATTGCCAAACACACACTAAATATCAATCACTGTACTACTTTTCAAAAGCTGGACGACAGCCAACATGATGAATAGAAACTTTGTTTTACTTTTCTAATGTGATTTACAATCTACAAGATAAATATGTAAAATAAATTTTGGCTAAAATATATTTTTAGTCCTTTATGTTTGCGTCAGGTTTTATTTTAGTCCTTTAAGTTTAAAAAGTACACTTTCAGTCCCTCAAACTTAACATCGTTAGTTTCTCTTAACGAAAATTGCTGACTCATCAAATTTAATTGATGATTGTGCGATAAGACGTTGACAGAACATGCTCAAATTTTAATTTTAATTTAATAATATAATAAATTTAATATTTTAAATTATGTAAAATAAAAAAGATTTAAAATAACAGCGTTAAGTTTGATGGTCAGAAATTTCCGTTAAGAAAAACTAACGGCGTTAAGTTTAAATGACTGAAAGTGTACTTTTAAAACTTAAAGGACTGAAATGAAACCTGATACAAACATAAAGAACTAAAAGTATACTTTAACCGATGAATTTTATATTTACTTCTGAGGTAAGTATGTTATCCAAGCAAATAAGCACCAAATGAAGTTCTAGTGCCCTTTTCCCGATTGAGTTTTCAGTTAAAAGTTGTTTTTTAATAAAATCGGGAAGCGGCCTTGAGATTATTTACCTATAATCTATTAAGACTAGCAAGAATTTTTGTTGGATAAAGCTTCATGGAACATAAACACCAAAAAATTGCTAGTACGTGGTTGTTAGAACCGAAATTTCTGACCGCACAAAATAAAGCATCCTTATGGGCGACGTGGGTCAGATCTAGATATAGTTTTTTTTTGGGGGGGGGGGATCTGGTGAACTGTAGAGGCAACCGAAAAAATAAAGCATCCTGAAGGACTAGGGTGTTGCTTGGCACGTCACTGTCCATCCATATTCAGATGATTCATCAGAAACAAACGCCTATAACGCTTCGCTGTTGCGCAAGTATCCCAGTCAAAGTAGTTTACTAATCAAATTAAATAGCTAAACAGTTCATTTTACCAACTTATGTGTAATCAAAACTTATGCCGGAGGGCTCTAAAGACTGACCCCACGAAGCTAAACCAAAAAATAAAAAAGGCGGAGTCATAGAAATTTGCCGTTTAATCCACCTTGGCACCTAGCAGATCTATAGCTCGTCCCTGGCATCATCATCATCATCAACTTCGGCCTTAGGAGAACCAGCAGCTTCTTTTGCATCACTTTGAGCCTCAGCTTCAGCAGAATCATCTTCCTCTTCAACTGCTGCATCTGGACTGATGTCTAAGCTAGACTTCACTGAATCGTAAATACGGGAGGCAAAATCCTTAGGGTCATCTAGAAGGAAGCCGCTTTCAAGGAGGGCAGTTTGGTACATCAGCTGAGCCGTTTGTTTCACGCTCTCATCCTGAAAGGCAAGTAAATGTGTCGTGTCAAATTCGCAATGCTGGCCAAAAACCAGGAGGTATATTATTCGACATCTTTCCAATTCTGATCACAATGTGTGTTATGGATTAACCGCCGGTGGGCTACAGACAAAAATAATTTTATGACAGAATTCATGGAATGCTGATGGAACCAGAAAACGGATTGACAAGAATTACATAATCGATCAGTCCGCAAACAAATAAATTTAACATAACTCAAGAAATCGGACAAAGTAGTCCCAGTTCTCAATAGTGTAAATTACCACGCGAAGTTAACCTTTTGTGTCGCCAAATGCACATATAACTAAAACATAACATGGGAGGAAATAGAGGCCTTTCTAAAATAAACAGTGGAGATTTTTACCCCAAAAAATAGTGGAGATTAGACAATTTTTTTGTAAAATTCAGGGAAGATTAAAAAGAAAAGGGAGCTTAGCTCTGTCATTCAATAATAAACAAGCAGAATTTCTTTTTTCTTTTTTGGGCCGAATAACAAGCAGACAATTTTTTTTTGGGTTAGTAAATAGCAGAATTTATTATTTTTAAATATCTCAGAAACGGAAAGCAGCTAGAGTAATCAATTTAGAACGTACCTCAGGGTCGTTTGCTACTCTCTCTCGGAGCTCCTTGATGATTGGGTGCCTGGGATTGATCTCAAGAACCCTCTTGCCACGCATGTATGCTTGCTTGCTAGCATCTGACAACGTTTGAGATTGCATGATTCTCTCCATATTAGCACTCCAACCATATTTTGACGTCACTACCACACAAGGTGTGTCGTCCAAACGGTTGGATATCTTCACATCATCTACATTCTCACTGGAAAGGGCCTTCTTCCACCACTTGGTCAGATCCTTGAAGGATTCCTTCAGTTCCTTGTTTTTTGTATCCTTACCAAGTTTCAGTCCCTCCTTGGAAACATTTTGGAACTTTTTGTCTTCATAATCCATCAGGTATTGCATCAAATATTCGTCAACTGGATCAGTCAACAA
>JANTPZ010141764.1:0-11980 GCA_025593235.1 Vachellia pachyceras | reverse complement strand
TGCAACAAAGACATGAAGATCAGCAAAGAAGGAGAATGAAGGGCCGGGGGGGGGACAGAGGGAATCGATGGCACCTCGCCCATTGTCATTTGTTGAGCAGAGAGAGAAAGTGGGAGTGGGAGAAGGATTTTAAAGAGGGGAAGAGAGGGAGGCTGGTAGTTACGCGAGCGAGGATAGTGGGAGGGGTGGTAACTGGTCATGCTTGGGACTTAAGTGTTGAAGACCAAGACATCATCCACAACGAAAGATGGATGAGTCATGTAATGCGCGCGCACATGAGTTTTGAAAACGAAGCATCGTCGATAGGGGTTTTGAATAGATCAGACCTCTCAGTCTGGTGGTCTAACCTATTTAGAACCTGATTTGATCTTACCTATTTATTAAAGATTCAAACTAAGACCTATTTAAAAACATCATTGGATAAATAGGTCAGGCCTATTTTTTTGAAGACTGGCCTATAAGCCTATATGCTGGCCTATTTATATATAAAAAAATAAAATTATTTTTATATGATGTAAAAAATACTTTTTGAATTTTTTCATCCTAATTTTTATATTAAAAACTTACATACAATAAGTATAATAGGCTTAAAATATACCTGGAGCCCTTTTTTAAAGGTGTATAAGAGGCCTTTTTAGATGTTTACATTATATGTAGACCTTTAAAAAGGCTTCAGGCCTTACCAGGCCTTTTGAAGGTTCAGGCCTGAGCCTAAAAAAGCCTACATTCAGACTCAGGCTCATGTTCAGTCTCATTGTCTTCATTGCAGGCTAAGGCCTATTTAATTAAAACCTGACCTGACCTAGCCTATTTTCATACCTAATCATCAAATTAAGTATACGAATCATGTAATGCATACACACACGTACGTACATATGTCTGTAGGCTACATTTTGTGCATATTCTTATGTTGTGTGTGACGCATTATTATGTGCGGAAGGAACATAGGACCCCGACCTCTCTCTCCACATGCACATGGTTCTCATATTCTTTCTTTCTTTTTTTTTTTTCTGTTCGATATATTCATTCATTCATTGATAACATAATTGATGGTTATTTAATTTAATTGATATTAATACTAGTGAAGTCGTTTCTTTTCTGCGTCCACGAGACTCGCATCATCCATCAGCGATTAGAATCATCGACAAAGTGCCCGTTTAAAAAAACAGTAGAAAAGTACTTTTACAGAGATAGAGGTAAATACGTGAAGGAGATTATCCCATTTTACGCAAAAACAATATTGAACATGCGTTTAACTTTTACAGTCACATTATCAAACATGCCAAATATTTTAAATGAGGTTCATTGTATTCACTAGTCAATTTGTTGAAACATATATATAATTATCATATTTTTGAAATAATGTTGTTTAACTGTAAATCTAAATGGAAGAAATAATACATTGATATACGTGGTTATAAAACTTGATACAATGAATATAATAAATTTGATATAAATTTTGTCTTCAAATTATAATCCGAGTTTTGTATCTTGCTATAAATTTTATACAATACAATAATCTTTTTCAGTATTCCTTATATATAATTATAATTATACTCCAGCAGTTATTTGTTCATGAAAGTTTAGTCTGTTTGGAATATATCTGGTCCAGAAAAATACTGCATGTATTATACGTGATGTGTTTGGGAATCCATTGAAAAAATAGGGTTTACGGATTCCAAAAAGAATTTACGAATTTCGAAATGGTTCGGTCTTAGTTTATGTGTGTCTTTGGGAAGAAGTTCTTCCCAACCATGCACATGATATAAAAAGATGAACATGTGATTTGATATTAAATCATAGAGGCAAGTGGATATTTTTTTATACATAAGGAGAGCTAAAAGCTCAAAAAAAAAAAAGAGAAATTACATAAAATGGGAAGAGACTCCCAGACAATCATTCGCATACAAATCCCGAAGATGATGCAAGCACGAGGTATAAGCTCTAGAACAAGAGATGACCTCCTTAACTAAAGCATCAGCCAATTTGTTCTACTCTTCTGACGTGTACTTGATGATAACATTCCATTATCTAACCATGAGTTCCCTAATATCTGCAAATAACATATCACTATTAGTAGAGTCACAATTTAAATTAAGTATATCCATCAAAAGTTTAACATCATATTCGAAAATGATATTTCTGGATTCATAGTCGTAAGCTTCCTTAGGATAGGCAAGTGGATATTGTTAAGTAGAAAATTGGGAAGGGAAAGAGAATGGAGGGACAATTGGGTGTCCATGCGACTGTTTGTGAGGGATGCTTGTCAGCCGCCATCTGTGATTGGGTCAATGATATTGGGCCTGCGTGGATTACGGGCCCCTTCATAGGATTTTTGCATGCTGGATCAGGCTCAATGCCCAAGTGGATTGCATGGGCCTAAGCCACTGGCCCAAAACCTGAATTTTACACAGAAACTGTAAAAATGTTTCATTTTATATTCTTCCCAGTCACAATAAAAAAACACTAGATCTTTTTATATTTATTTTCTTTGAATGCGAATTATATGTGGCTCTCATGTTTAACACAGTTTAAAAAATTGAATCATGCTACTCACAACTTGCCAAAAATAATATGACGTGTTATATGACTATTTAACAGCATTTAGCATTGCTACTAATCACGTATTTTTTTTTCAAAGTAATATTGTTTGAGATACTATTGAACACTAAATGCGGACATCTCTTTTATTTAAAATTTGAACCTTAATTTACTATATTTTGATGTAATGATATCTTTTGTTGGACTCAATCTAGTTTTCTATTCTTTCTACTTAAGGTAATTGAAGGGTATTTAATATAGATACACCCTTCAATAAAGATTTTAATATCAATTCTTCATGTTGTGAGGAACTAACCCATTTTATCAATCCCCAGCCTCATTGGTGACTCAACCCGGTGTTCATTGAGACTGGGCCCGGACCCAGGAGCCCACCATGGTTCTCCATTTAATGTGGGACCCAGGCCCACACGGTGGCGTTGCCATGTCCTGGGACATGCCTCCACGTGGCAGCCACCCATTAGGGGGGCAATCAAATCCACGTGCTCCGCATCGTTTTAATCACGTGGCCTTACCCCAGATTGATCGTGGCGGAGACAAAGTGGGTACGCACGCGGCACGTCTATCTACCCCTTCCAAATCGCGAACAATAATTGGACATCTTTGAATCCTTATCCCACTTCCCCCGCCTCAGTCCAATCCCACTTTGCATAATCAAGCCTCCTGACCTTTGCCAATTAACCAAACGCGGTTTGGATTTAGCAGTAATCAATATTTTACAGTGACGGACGGACAGATCTGATTGAGGGGTATTGACTATTTTTTAAGAACTTAAGTAAGATTTATTTTTAACATCTTTTACGAAAAATTTGAGCAAAAATTTAATGTGTTCAAAATTAACAAATGAGTTGATACAAAATAAATCATATCGTACTAATACATACTTAATTTTCTGAAAATTAGGTGTGCGGCTGAACCCACTAAACACAATCTAGGTCTGCCCTTGCCCTCAAATATGATAAATAAAAAGTAAATTTTTTTTATGGGAAATTAAAGATGTATACATAACTTGTATTTGCTAAGATTATCTTCACTCATGTTAAGAAGGACAGAGTATTTGATTGTATTTCTTTCACTCTCATAGTAGAATATCACAATTTTATTCCATGCATCCTCCAAACTTCCATATTTCAATAATTAGAAGTATCATTGTTGCATTGAATAATTCTGCCAAAGATATTATGTGATTGTTTGGAAACTTCGTTCCCACAACAAAGCACGTAAGTCGAGACAAAACCATCTCAAAATCCATAAAAATCATCTTGAAATCCATAAAAACCATCTTAAAATCCGTAAGCTCCTTTCTCCTAACGGAATTCCCAAATGCACACTATGTCTATTTGGATTAGTGATAGAAACTATTTTTCTAACGTGATTTATAGCTCATGAGATAAACTACATGAGGGGATTATTGTATCGACTTGCTTTAACGTGTTCTAATGCCGTTACAAAGAAGCATATTATCACTCGCTTCGACGTCCACGTACGTTCGTTGTAAAAATACCGTCATTATTCTATTATATTCCTCCATCGAGGATGATAAAAATTCAACAAATTTCTATACAATTAATATAAATTAAGAAGGCACCACTACTTATAATATTACCTTGTACGTTATCTTAAACTCCAAACATATAATCTCCTTAAATAAGCTTGTGCATGTCTTTTATATGAGATCTGTTTATAATTTTTCCAAATAGAGTTTGGAGAATGCCATCAAAGCACCGCTAACAACTCTAACACCAAAATAAAAATAAAAAGGTTAAAAACAGCCTATAACATATGCAAACATAAACTCATGGGTATGTATGTAATATATATTTCCTGTATCTGTGAACTTTACTCTCTTTCCCCTCTCTATATATACATGCGTGCGAGCACAATTAGAATGAGAGATAAGGAAGGGGGAAGGCAGCTTAATTTTTGAGGCTATAGAATTAGATTGTGGTCGCCATTGTGGCTTTTATCTGCATTTGCACCTGCACCTTATTACTTGCCTCTCAACCCCTATAATTTATCCAAATCTAAGCAGAACAACCATGAGGTTGAACCCTGCTTAATTAGGTGCAGGTTCATCTGCAGACGAATGCTATATATTGGCTGTGTGTAACCCTGCTCCTTCTTCACGTGTCTCAGCACAGAAGGCTACAACTCTATTGTAGGCTGTCAACAAGAGTTTGATGGTCGCTGTCAACCTTCGATCTGTTGTTTAAGGTTCCTTCTTCGCTTAGATCTACGTTTTTCTAAACTGTAATAATACTTTCACACTGTAACTATCTGTCCCGCCAGGTGTGTATTTATGCATATTCCCGTGCAGATCCAGATGCAACTCATGGAGATCGTAAAGGTCGCTTATGTTTATCAGAAAAATTTGACATTTTTTCCTGCAAAGATTGCTAATGATGAATTAATTTAACCATCTCTTGATAGCTTGAGAAAAATATAAAAAATTGGAACATTAATGGATGGTTTCAGAAATCAATTTGAGGTTTTCATGATGAGTAAGGGCTTTAATTCATTCTTTTAGAGTCCATCTATCGATGCTGTGCTTTTCCTTGGAAGTTCTAATGTACGTGAACTTTGCTGTGTACGTATGTCTAATCTTTATGTACTTTCTTTTATGTACGTCCAATTGTGAAAGAGAAAGAGTTAGACATACACAACATGCTATAAGGTAGCTGACGATTGGTTTCTACTTGCAGTCCACTTCGTTTTCACAAAAGAATTTACTGTTCTTTGTTGAAAAGGCTTGCTTTTATGGAAAGCAACGCTAGCTCGTTGGCCATATTCATACGTAGACATTAAACATATACGTGTATATATGAAACCTCAGGGGGGTGTGTGTGTGTGTCGCTGTCGAATCTCTTGTCTAATTTTTAATATATATATATACAGTGGCGGAGCCAGGACCCTGAACTAGTAGGAGCAATTTTTTATTTTCAAACAAATGACAACAAGCTTACAAGTGTAAATAATTTGAGTGGGTTCAAATATTAAAACTCAGTGGGTGCAAAATAAAAATCTAACAAGCATTTACATATACCTCAAAAATTGAGTGGGGGCAATTGCCCACCCTCACTCTAACGTGGCTCCGCCACTGTATATATATATATATAAACCTTTGGAGTGCTATATACATCTCTAATGTATATTTCGCATGTTGTCGCTAAATGTTTTGAATCTCTCAGACCCATTTTGGCTTCCCAAAAGAAGGGTCATCTGTCAATATTTTGTTATAATTCAGCAAAGATATAAAATATTTTCAGTATAATGGATCAGACCATCAGTTGAAGTTAAAGATGGGTTAATTAAAATAGTATAATGATCACTTCAATTAGTTTCCTGCTCATTTACAAACTTCAAAACGGAAGGTGAGTTGCAGAGAACACATACACTTCAGCCCAACAGTGAACTCGACAAGAAAAAGGGGGAGAGTTGGCTATTTAATCTCTAGAAGGCTTGCGAGTTGAATATGCATGGGAGACTAAATTAATATGGTATGGTACGAGTTAATGAGCTGCTTATGCTGATTCAAATTCAAACAGCAGCAGCTAATTGCTCAAACTCCTTAAAACTACAAATGATGTCTTGTATTTAAGATGAGATGAGAATAACAAAGTAAATACTCTAACTTTGTTCAAAGGATTCCATTTTGTTTTATCTGTAAGGCATCATGTCTGTGTGTAAGTAGTGTTAAATTGATTTCAGTAGAGTTTTAAGGAGTTTGAGCAAAGGCTTTGTACATATTGTAATAATAATTGCTAGACTCTATTTTTGTTTTTGGTTTTAACCAAATTTCGAAAGCCGTCCGTTGTAAACCTTATTCATGAAATGACAATGCAAATTGAGCCACTTGAATAAAGTGGTTTTAATCACTGGTTGAATTATGAATGGAGAAAGACAAGAAGATTCCTTCCAGACTTGACTTATAATTCAATTTGTTATTTGATGAAGTTCAAGTTAATTAAAACATCGTTAGAGAGATAGATGATTTGATGGATCAACTGGGTTCATCGATAAAACGGATAAGGTTATCCGCTTTTTTCCCCCTTGGACGTATTTTATTTTTCGGCCGATGTTAATTTTTCGATTGGATGCATTGGACACTGTTTCCTTAGCTTCGCCCAACCGAAAATTATAATTAAAACTCACCACAAAGTACCCACAAGAATACCTCCTATTTTTAATATATAAAAGTTAATTGATTTTATTTTGAATTTTAAAAATTTTTGTTAAACATAAAAATTAAGAAAATTAAATACACTACTTGATAATATTATACGTATCATTTTTTTCTAAATTAATTTGCCTAATTTAAAAACTGATATACAATCAAATGATATATATAGATAAATATTGTTAAGTAATGTGTTTGATTTTTTAATACTTCAAAATAGCTCAACTCAGCTTTTGTAATCTTTATATATCTAAGTTTGTGTGAGATTTAAGTGAGCCGTCAGTCATTTGAGCAAAGGTTTGTTACTTAGGAATAACTATGTTTGTATTAGCATAGAAAAATCATTTCCACGTAAATTAAGATAAAACTCTTTTTATATATTTATTTTGTAAATTGTAATAGTTTTTTTAAAAAATAGCTTTAACTGTTAATCCAAACGAATCGCGGAGGAATCTATTCGACAGTTGGACCTAAGCGGTTTGTACCGTTGATAATCTTCTCCTTCCACCTTCCCTCCCATCGCTTTCTTCTACCATCTTTCACAAGTAAAGCAATATCTAACAGCGTACCACTATTTAGATTAAAATTAATTATTCATATTTTGAATGATCATAATTGGAAATTACTCGTTCTTTTACAGAAATAAGGTAAATAAGATATTTATAATAAGGGAAATGAGTAAAACAAGGGAGAATTATGATCAATCAATGTGCATTACAAAGCCTATATTTATGTGCTACATCCTCGACCATAAGTCACAAAAAAATAAATTCTCATAAGTGTAACATTTGAGCTATGAAATAAAACTCCCAAAAACCATTTACGAGAGAGTTGAAGGGGTGTGAGAGTGAGATCATCGAGTTTAGGCATTTAAAAAGAGGAAATCCAAAGAATTTTGTTGACATGTACATATATATATATATAATTTCATAATACTCCCTCTCTATGCCCATAAACAAACGTGCCTCGTTGAAACCTTAATAAGAAAAACTCAATGAGACAAAAATTTAATGAAGGGAAAAAATACACATTACATATTAAAGTTGCTTCGTTAAAGAAAACACATTGAGACAAAATATTGGTTAAGGAAAAAAAGCATAAACTTTTCTCCCCCTAAAAATAATGTGACTTTCACTTTTTCATATGATAACCACACAAAAAAAAATTTCTTTCCTTGATAACAATATCACTTCTTGTGATTGAATTATATTTTCTCAAATGTAATTGTCATCGATGATTTCTTAAGCAACCGATCTTATGGATATGTTAAATATTCCATATACCTTCCATTATATACCTTATGCACCATGAAACTAAAAAAAGGTTCCTATAAATGTGCAATATGTAACATTTAAACTATAAAATAAAAGCTCTTAAAAACTATTCAGGAGAGATAAGGTTGGAGAATGGAAGATGTGAAATCTAAGAGAGTTACGAGAGGTTATAGAGTTTGCGTATTAAAAAGAGAAAATCTAAAGAGCTACGTGAACATCAGTTTATATATAATTTCATAACACATCCATAGATATTATAAATAAGTTGTAATCGTCATTTCTGGTAATTATCGCAAATTACACACCCCTTTTGGCATGAACATTTTTATGGTCAATAACTGTTGGAAATAATTCAAAATTTTTAATATTATTTCCAGCTCTGGAAAAATATTTTGTAAATATTCAATTAATCGCATGTCACTGAATAATCAACTATGCAGGAAAAAAATTGCACCAATTGAGTTGAACGACACCAAAAGTCAAAATTCATGGCAATATATAATTATTCATTCCTTATTTATGATTTTCTGAGTTATAAATACAATTATATGCGGAGCATGTTTTATAAGACGTAATGCCAATTTTTTTTGGTGGGTGAGCGATCTCACATCACATAATTAATTGATTTATTTTATACTTTCACATCTCAATAAATTTATCTTATTTATATTCAGCAATTTACAGTGTGTTCACTTGGTAATTTGTTGATAATTTAGAACCGCAAGTTGCCTCTTTATTTTTGTTTTTCATGCATCTCATTCCGTGGTGCTAAAGTACTAGCAATTTACATGATTAATTGCTTTTTTTTTTTGTTTTTCTTTTAGATGGTTAATTCCCCATATTCACTTTTGATTAAAATAGTTTTACCAATTCCAACAAAGAAGATGAGTTCTTCCTTCTTTTTTCACTTAGGAGCTGTGCGAGATGAAAATCTCATGCAAGGTTCTGAACGAGGAAAAAAAGTGAGGAATCCTCTCTTTGACTCTGACTCTTCCACTCCAATCGTTGCTTTTCTTTCTGTATTTGATTTCCACAAATTTCATCTTCAACAAGCGTAGGTGCAGAATAATCCCAAGGAGTTACGGGTTTTTTCTACCAATTGGGGCCCTCCACTCCTACCACGACATTTGCCCATTTAGATGCTAAAAGGATCGAGAAACTCAACGCCTCTATTCTTGAACAACTTGGAGTCGGGCCTTCTTTTCTTTTCACACTATTACGGATACAAAAATAATTAGAAAAATTGGATTAAATTCTTGTTTTAATAAAAGAGTATCGAAAAAAAGAACTCGTATTCCAAGGAAAAAATAGTAACTTGATCTTGCAATACTTAACTTTGCGTCCTTTTTCTAACTTGGTGGGAGTAAACTTGCATTTATTCTATCACAAAGATGAAAGGCAAATATAACTGTTTCCGATCACATAATATTTACAAGGACCAAATAATACACAGCGTTACATAATATTTTTGAATTTGAATTCGAATTGCACAGTCATTTCGGCAAAAAAAAAAAAAAAGAATTGCACAGTCATTAACCACGCCATGTTTTGTCTCGTTGGCCCATTTCTTCTCATATCTTGGATCGTGCCTTCTCAATGAGCACTCTTCTTAGGATTTTTCCAGAAGCTGTCTTAGGAATAGCATTGATGAATGTCACCCTTCGCAATCTTTTGTAAGGTGAAACCTGCAAACCAAAAGAAAACAACCATGAGTGGCCACAAAAAGTGAACCCATATTTTCCTTCATTAGCCAAAGAATCTGTTATAGATTAGTCCCAGTTGCACAAGACCAAAATTCGCAGAGGAAAAAGCTTAAACACAAAACAGGCATAGGAGATTAGAAGAGATAATCAATTTTCTTGATAAAGCAAGCAATTCTTCAAATCTCCAAGCCAGAACTTTCAGTTGCCTGAGTTTTCACTGACCGTGACGTAGTTCGTTCTTCAGATTTCTCTTACCTGATCAGCAATAAACTTCTGAACGTCTTCTTCAGTCAGTGAACTATTGGGCGAACGAACAACATAACCAACTGGGACCTCACCGGCCTCAGCATCAGGATATCTGCAGAAAGGAAGTAATACACTCCACTGTGAGCGCCAGAGAAATATAACACAAAAGTATGCCTTTCTTAATTCTCATCGCGGAGTGAACTGGGTAGAACTGAATCATAAATCTTCTACTTTTTACTTACGGGATGACAACAGCATCCATTATCTCAGGGTGCGAAACAAGAAGCCTTTCCAGTTCTGCTGGTGCAACCTGGTTATAACAGCAAGTCAGATAACACATAATTCCTCGAGAAAGCGGATAAGGAAGGAAGAGGAGAAGAAAGACAATAATAGACTTTTGGTTAATTAACTGTCAAGAGTCAAGACCCATATACAACAGTTGACTAGAGACAATTAGAGGGCCGAGGCCAATTTTCAATTAGCCAAAACTGAGGATTGAAGTTCGGAATTTTGATACTAAGTTGAACCTAAATACTTCGACGTTGGAGGAGGTTTCAGATATGTCACAGGGTATTTACGTATTTTATGGCATTCAGGATATAATTCTCTAGATTATACACACAGCCGTTGGGTTACGAACCTGAAAACCTTTATACTTGATGAGTTCTTTGATACGGTCAACGACATAGAGTTGCCCTTCCTCATCAAA
The DNA here is from genome assembly GCA_025593235.1 of Vachellia pachyceras. Taxonomy (NCBI): domain Eukaryota; kingdom Viridiplantae; phylum Streptophyta; class Magnoliopsida; order Fabales; family Fabaceae; genus Vachellia; species Vachellia pachyceras. The sequence goes on along the minus strand of JANTPZ010141764.1, from coordinate 1,312 downwards.
ATATCCAAGATCTCCGGTATGCACCCATCCCATTTTATCTATAGTTAATCTTGTGGCCTGTGGATTGTTGTAATAACCTGAATTTTTTTTGTGAAATTGGTATTAATTTCATGACAACGCCAACCAGATATAAAATATTGCCAAACTGCTTTTGAAGAAAAGACAAATAAAGTTCACAACTATAAATCGTGACAGAGTGTTAAGCAAATCAACTACATAAAATTGATGCACAATAAAAGAAAACATTTATAAAGAATCTGCAAAAACCATTAAACTGGAAACTGTTAGTCCATAGATTACAGAGAAAATTCTCCGTTCAGTAGAGAGAAAGTTTGTGATTTGATCGTATGGTAGTAATCTGTTGCTGAACAACTTGATCATATTTAAGAATCCTGACCTCTTTTTCTTAGTCCTAAAATACCAACATGCCTAGGGACCTGGGGCTGGGAACTGTAACATTTCTTTACCTATGGCAAAGGAAGAGAATAGCCATGTAGAATCAAATAAAATGCATTTCGCCTGCGTCAGCCATAAATTGTGCTAACTGAACATATATACCACTGTTTAAACCAAGGTTATTATAGCAGAAGTGACAAACCCGTCTGGCCTTTAAGAATTCTCAAATCTCAATGGTGCTATGGCTTAGGATTCAAGTGTAGTGAAATATGGTCACATTGTGCGGCACACTGTGACATGGTAATTAACTCTACCTTTCATCATATTAGGACCCCGCACCCATATCTCACCCAACTGACGAGGAGGCAGGGGCTTCATCGAATCCACACTGATTATTTGAGCCTCAACTCCTGAAACAAGCATTCCTGCTGAACCACTATGACGAATACCCATTCTTGAATTCTCCACAGAGACAATGCCGCAAGTTTCTGTCATACCATAGCCCTGAAAGAACAAGAACAAGTCCCAGATAAAATAATATGACATAGCACGCAGAGAATTTCATCAACCACTGCACACCTTTCGCTATTAACTATATCAGGTTGTTTCAACGATGCAATATTGTCAATTGTACTGTGTTTCATGTAATATATCAACGACCGTTTCATCAAGTGTCCACGAGTATTCTTCCTAGTTAATCAATCAAAGCATAGCTGAGTTTTTTTAAGTTAAAAACTCAAGAGGCTTTCATCTGAGAACATCAAATCTACAAAAGATGTCGAGTTTATGATATTATAATTTCCTGTTCGAATTAAGGCCACTCAACATAGAAGTTACCTGCAAAATCCAAGCTTGAGGGAAATTCTTAGCGCACTCTTCCATCAATTCTTTCCCCAGAGGAGCAGCTCCGGAACCA
>JANTPZ010141759.1:0-11628 GCA_025593235.1 Vachellia pachyceras | reverse complement strand
CAAAGTCCCACATCGGAGAGGTTCGGGAGGGTGCTGGGCTATATAAGCGGGCGCGCTGCACGCCCCCATGAGCTAGCTTTTGGGAGAGAGGGTAATGGCCCCGTGACATTAGGCAAAAGAAAAAGGAAAAGAAAAGAAAGGTTACAACATTAGTTTTCGGATGGGAAATTTACAATTAAGTTCCAAATAGAAGAATTAATGAACAAAAGGTTCTAAAGATTAAAAAAATTACCACAAGGTCCCAAGAATAGCTATTGAGGTTGTTAATGAAATCTGGTAAGGCTGTTAATGACAACCTCAGCAGCTACTCCTAGGACCTGATGGTAATTTTTTTGAATCTTTAAAACATTTTATTCATTAATTATTCTATTTGAAACATGATTATGAAATTCCCTTTTCGGATCGGGTCAAGCGAGGGAGCTACAATCCATATTCGAAGTGTATGAGCCACACAAGTTATGTAGACCATACTTAAAGACCATTGGTCACCATTCCTCGCCCACCGCTATAGTATAAGTTTGATAATCAGAAATCATGTTTACGCAAATCGAAATACTTACATTGACTTATGAAATCATTCTCCTAACAGATTTTTGAACACATATATACATGTTCCCTCGTAGATTCGAAAGCTTGTCCGGTGAAAGTACAAGTTTTACAATATTTGTGTCACCCACAAAAAAAAAAGCTCTTTAACTTTGAGTATTTACACGATGGGTTGATTAATTTATTGAACATTTTCCATCTTTAAAAAATTAACTAGTTCTTATATTAAATATTAAATAAAGAATATTCTTAATATGCTAAGAATGGTATTAATAAGACCGGCAGTACTCACTAACTGCTTCAAATTTTGAATTAATAGACCTATTTAAATTAAGGATGAAAATTATTTGCAAGTATAATTACAAAGCTTACACAAACTTGCCTAATGGCAATTTTGGCATCTCCGTCCATTCCCCTCTCCCTCCAAAGTCTTGGATAAGTCCAAACTCCACACGATCTCTTTACTTGCAAATTGCAGAGCATCGCCTCGGAGCTTGTGAGACTAAGGCTTTGTTTGATTTGATGGAGGGGAAAGGAAGTGGATGGATAGGAGGGAAAGGAAAGGGATGGATAGGTATAAGGTTACCTTGTTTGGTTTAGTTAGTGGGGAAGGAATGGAATGATTTTTAATGATATTTTGTTTGGTTCAGGAGGGGAAGGAAGGGAAGTTAATGACCAATTTACCATTTTACCCTTATATGTTAATTTATATTTATTTACTTATATAATTTATTTAAATTAGTTTTTACTCATAAAAATTAATCCCTCCTTCTATTTAATTAATTAAAACAATTATTAAGGTATTTCATTTATATAATTTATTTAAATAATTTAAAAAATGATTTAAATAATTTATTTCCTTCCTTCTCTACCCACATCGCTGCTTCCAAGTATTCCAAATAAAGTAAAACTTAATCTCAGGAAATATTGAAAAAATGAAGATTAGAAAAACCTGCTCTCTATCTACATCGCTCCTTCTATTCACGCACAGTGAAATAGATATAAGACCGAAAAAATGAAGTGTGAGAAGTTGGATAAGGAGTATTAAAGGTATATTAGGCATAATATTTTGCATCCCTCCAAAAAACCCCATTTTGGAGGGATGCAAAATAAGGGGAGGGGAGGGATTGGGGAGCTAAAATTTGGCCCCCTCCCCTCCAATTTTTCATACCAAACAGGGTGAAGGGATCATTTTTCTTCCCTTCCATTCCCTCCCCCAACCAAACAAAGCCTAAATGTGAATGATGTACTTTAACTGATGCACCTCAAGCTTTGACACTCTCCATTTGCATTTCAACCTCGTTTCTTCAGTCTCCTTATTTATTTCACAGCAATGGCGACCGCTGCTTTCAAATCTACCACCAAGAGAACGCCCATACCGGCTTCGTCGGCTTCCTCTACCGACGACTCTTCCTCCTCCCGTCGCAACTCCTCATCTCACCGTCGTTCTCGGAGTCTTAGTCGATTCTCCCGTCGGATTCCTGCACAAGACACATGCAATGTCCTTGACGAGTTCCCTGCACCTAGAGGTAAGTTTGTAAACACTGCCAGTGGCTCTGGGTTTCCGGAGATAAGTCTTGATGATCTGGCCATCGCATTCTTCGAATCCGGTGATCGAGGTCGCTCAACTTCGAGACGCCATGAGGCTAGTCCTGCTAGTGAGACACCTGCATCGCAGAGGCGAGGGAGGTCCGTTTCGAGCAGGAGAATGGGGGTAGCTAATGATGGAAATGCCAACGCTGATAATAATTTTGGCGGGAGAAGGCCAGTGTCGGACGCTAATCCGAGAAGAAGGAGATCAGTTTCAGTGGTGCGGTACCAGATCACCGATTCTGAAGTAAGAAACCCTTCCTTGATGCTGTATTTTTTTTTTTGGTCCAAGTATTTTGGATAATATTTGATATTTCAAAGAGACTCTAGTTCAGCACTGCGGGAAGACAAAATTCCTTGAAAACAATTACTTAATGGTCATTGATTTGTAATTACTTAGTACCTTGACTGTGTGCAAATGAATAAGATGCGTCAAATTTCCGTGTGCAAATGAAAATTTTCCAAACTGGATAGTTTTTGATCTAGGTGCAGTGTAAACACTGCACCTAGAGGTAATAGTTTTTACTCTATATGCTATGATTTAGTAACTCTTTGCCTAGCAAGAAGTTTGAAAGTGGATGCCAAATTGCAAATACACACATGAAATCTTCCTGAAAAAGTTGAAGGCTATTTGTTCAACTGAAAATAACAGATTACCAAAATGTTACTTCGAATGTCTGAACTATTTATAAAGCGTGAGACCCAGGAATTGTGATGCAACTCTACCTACCTCTAACGCCAAACTTTTGGCTAAGCCTGTCATCAAATAGACAAAACTAAAATTAAAAAAACAGACCTTGTCCTTGATTACAGAAGTATGATTGGTCATTTTATGGTTAACTTTGCTGGGCGAGTTTTTCTCAACCATATTCTATAAATAAATTTGAGATATTCATGCATGCATTACACAGAGTGATATGGACCATTTTCACAGTGCCAAGGGTCACGTGAAGGCCAAAAGTAGTGATATTGGGAATAAGCTGCTGCGCAAGCCAGTTGATTCATGTCAAAAACCAGTGCTCAGAAAGTCCCTCAGCCAGAAGGATTTGAGGTCATATGATGGCTACAACGTATGTATGATTAATTTTGGGGTTTCTTTATATTTATATTTATATTTGTCACTTTAATATGCTAAGAATGCTAACAGCCGTAATTTTCCATCAACATACTTGATTTGTGATCCGGATGCCCTAGTCAAAACACTATTTCAGATGACACAAGACAACATTGACATTTCAACGACATATTAAGTTGTTTTCGTAAGATATATTCTTGTTGAATTTAAGAAAATATTTATGGCTTGTCAAAGTCAGTCTTGGATTTTTACTGAGAATGGACAGGAGCTTGCTTCAATAAAATTGGGATTCAGAAAATGCGAGCAGCTTATGCTCGGAAAAGTGTTTATGAATTACATTTGTGTAAAGAGCGCAAGTAGTCAAGTACTACTACTGATGAATCTCTTGATCACTTCTAATACTCTTTATTCTTTATTATCTGAAGGCAGAGCCTCCTGTCATGGACAGCGGATTGCACAAAGCAATGCGGAAAGAATTAAGGCATGCGGCAGATGGCATCAGGATGGCAAATAAACAGGTCTGTGAAATGTCAAATCTGGTTAACTTCCATGTTCTATGGCACGTAAACCAAGTAATTATACTTTGGTTGCTGCTAATTGCTTGCTCTCAAATAACTCTGCTATTATTCAGGACGTTGCTTCAAGCAGAAGGAACTGTGAAATTAACCTGGAAAAGGTAACAGAAGTCTAAATTTAATTTCCTCAGAGGTGGGATAAAATTCTGAGTGGTGAAAAACGATTGTCGACATAAAGATGTTCTTCCAGTTTCCCTCTTCTCCGTCTATTGCTTTTTTCCCTCTAGCATAACTTTTTTCACATATAACCTCAACGTATTTTTTCTCTGTTTGTTACCGATTGAAGCAAATCATGCCATTTTAAATTAAGGTGCGTGGAGTGCAGGTGGAGGTCAAGAACTTAAATCCTCATGATGTGACAATAAAAACAATCAAGCAATTCACATATCGTTAATTTCATAATAATATTTAAAAAAAAGTTCGTCAGCTGTTTGACAAATAGAATTATGACATTCCAGTCATATCTTTGGAAATTAACAGTCAGTGAAGCGCAGACAAGCTTTATTGGCTGAAATAGCATTGGAGGAGCCGTGGCACAGAGAACTTTCTGAAGTCGTGAAAGAAATGCTTCCTCATTCAAAGAGCACGGCCATACAAAAACCATCAAGTGCCAGGAAGGTGCATTTGTTTTTGTAAATTGCAAGATTTAGAATTTTGTGATACGCTCCTTGCAATTAGGACTTTAACATAGTGTAGCGTGATTGATTTTTTAAGAGGTGTTAATTTTACAGAGTAGTGACAGAAGGGGTATGTCCAGGCGCCTGACTGAGGAGGCCGAAAGATATATCGAGGATTTTATTTCAAACGTTGAAGATACAGATATTTCCTCGCTTGATGGAGAAAGGAGTGACACAAGCTCATCCATTGGAGGACTGCGACGTCGAGAAGCATTTAATAGTCCACCAATGCTCAGAAACGTTGAAACGGACGGGGTTACGTTGCCCTGGTTGCAGTGGGAGACGAGTAATGAAACTTCTCCTGCAAGCCGTAATAAGATGAGGGCATCAACAACTCCAAATACTGCTACTTCCTCTCAGGTTATCATTATTTTGTTTGAAGAACTTTCAGTATGCCAAAGATTATTGACCCAAATCGTGATTCTTAATTCCTATAGTGTTGTTTTATTTGACTCCAATGGTTGAATTTCATGTGTTAGGAAATCACCAAAGCGCGAAATCAAAGTAATAACTCTGTCAGCAGTCATGGAAGTTGGAGCCCTGGTGGCCTTCCAGTGTACTTGGGAAAAGATTTGAGTCTTGAATTTGGAGAATCTATTGGCTTTTCAAGCCATGCATTCTCAACTGAACCAAAAGGATTGAGCTATGATGTCCACGAGTACCTCAAATCCAAAAGCGATGAAGATTTTCTGATAGAGAGATGGAGGCAACAACAAAGAATTAATTCAGGCAGCCTGATGTTGTGTGCCCCAAAATTATTTTAGCTTTGTGTCCTCTTCTCCGGTTTCTAGGATTTCACGCAGATTAGATTAGTCCGATTAAGCTGAAGATGTCGCTATATACATTAAATTTTAGCACATGAGCATCGCGTTAGCGATTCTGCTTCCTTGTATCATAAAACGGAAGGAAGCAAAGCTACGAAACTGCTAGTGTTCCTATTTAAGCATAATGTCAGGCCATGCTAACTTTTAGAGGGCAAAGCTACGAAACTGCTAGTGTTCCTATTTAAGCATAATGTCAGGCCATGCTAACTTTTAGAGGGCAAAGCTGCTCAATGTAGAAATTAGTTTACTTCACTAAATGAATTTGTGCAAACAGTTCATAGGCCTATTTAATTCTGCGAAGGAACCGAAAGGAGGTTAGTTTTAGTCCGTGATTTCAAACAACGATGTGAAATTTTCGAACTAAACTCCCATAATTTTAATTCAGAAAAGTAAAGTTAGCGTGAGCATTATGGTCTATAAAGAACCTTGGTCCTTAAGTAGCATTTTTAAAAATTTTGGAATCCACAGTTGTCATTATCTTGCGAAAATGTCCCTTCCTGTCGTTTTCCCAGTACTCGAGTTATTTCTTCACAACCTAACAAGAGTTAATAATATTGCTACCGGATGGTAAACTGAAAATTGAAATGCAATATACACCAGGATGATGGGATGCATAAAAAGATTACTCGTGCGGGAAACAGTCATTTTAGACCAAAATTTAGCTTTGAAAAAACTATAGATAAATTTCTAATTGATTGATTCCCATAACGCGGAAAAAAAAAAAGATGACCATCAATCAATTTCTCCTTCTTTTGCACCATTTGTTGTTGTCATAGTTTTTCATCCTCGTCTTCGTCCAATTTCATGTCCAATCCTAGCTCTTCCAATGGGTTACTCCCAACCTTTACATCATATCCAAGTATCAGCAACTCTGGATCTTTCATAAGTTGAGAGTTTTCATTTATATTCACTGTCTTCTTCATCTGCAGAGAGAAAGCGACACAGTGTGACTCACATGAAAGTTGAATTATGTATTCTAACATCTAATTTCCGCTGAAGATAAAGTGACACAGTGAGACTCAGCCGCTTGTCTCTCTTGTTCACTTTTCCTTTTGGCTTCAGCTTTACTTTGAGCCTCTTCTGCAGCCTTTGCCTCTGCCTGTAGTTAGGCTTTCTCTAATGACACACAATTATAAAATCTGAGGAAGCTAAAATGAAAAACCATAGAAACTATAGATGATAGGGGTACTGAATCATGCAAGTACTGAGGTTCAAAATTAACACACCTTTTTGCCGCCTTATAAATTGTTCTCTTTCTATTATAGGTTTACGAGGCACCTGCTTTTTAACATGCAGAAACTACCAATTCAAAAAATTTTCAAATCAAGAACTTGTACAATGTCGCCAATGCTAGCATTTTTTTATATTAATCATGGCAAAAGGACAGCCATGACAGTGAGAGAAAGGGACAAAACAAAACATGCAGACGTTTAATGTAGAAGCATTTACAGTTCCCACAAAACAAAACAAAAACTGCAACTGAACTATAGAAGCATGCTCCCTGAATTATCAGTTCACAAATCCCTCGTGGCATGCATGAACGACACATTGCAGCTAATATAATTGCCATTTTCTATTTCTTCTTCCTCACCTTAAAGTATCATCCCCTCACTATCAGGACTATCCTATTTGCTACAGAGAAATTGAAATCCATAACTAAATTCTACTGCAAAAAACCTTTTCCAATGCCTTTTCTTTGGCTTTAAGTATGGTGTCAGCAAAGCGCCTCCTTAATGAAAGGAGCACGGGAGAGCTTGTCTGGGGAGACTTGCCTCTCAGAAGCACTCTCCCCTATAATGTCACACCGTGAAAGGTGAGATCATGCCCCCAAAATTAACAGCAGACAGACTCCTTCAAGTCTCAAGCTTACCCTCTAGACAGCCTTCCATGCCAACAGCCTCAGAATGGGAACTCTACTCAATTTGGCCAATCATATTTATAGAATCTGTTCAGGATAACCAAGGCTTTGTCAACCAAACTAATATCAAGAAACCATAACGCTAGCTGATGCCTACAGTACAACTACTAGAGCACTCATCCATTCTGGTTTCTGAATCACCGTGGTTCCTTTTGCCTGGATCTAGAGTCATACTACAAGTCTACAACTACACTTTCGTAAAATACAGAATTGTCATAGAAGATGGTGATCATGACAAAAGAAAGTTCTACCGACACCATAAATCCTGATATTGTCTTTATTACCTTTGAATCACTAGGAGATACTTCCAGAAGAATTACTTGAATATGAACCTATCAAGTCACAAGTGCAACAAATTATAACAAGTGTAAAAGGATTATAAATTTCAAAGAAAATCCCAGCTTTAGTTTCCACCTAACACGAACAAATCAATTCACAATATGAAGGGCTCCTGCATCACTATGAATAAGTAGATTTGGTACTAGAGGATACTTGAAAAAATATCTGCCTAATACTGCCATGCACTTGGAAGGTTTTTAAATAACTTATCCATTCAAAATAAAGAGATATAATTTCCATTTAACCCCCAAAAAAAACATTCTTTTCAAATTCCACACTCTAAGATAGTAGAAGAAGAACAAAATCCCCCGCACAGAAATGCCATACAATAGTAGCCATTGCCCTATAAGATGACCGACACACATCAAATTATGTGCTTAATATATGCCATCGAGAACAGCCACAATGAAGTAAAACAAAAAACATATCTGAAATATGAAGTAAAACAAACCACTGGATGAAGAACTAGATTCACTACTGGAGCTGCTTGAACCACCACTATCACTACATCTCTCATTTCTGTTGGCAGTGGCATCATCTTTCTCAATCTCCACAGCAGGAAAACTCAAAAGAGGAACATCACTCCCGCCAAGAACGTCCACGTCCTCCCCAACTGGCTCATTACCTACGTAAATAAAAATAAGGAATCTCTGTTCTTGTCATTAGTGAGATTTTTGCTAGTAGGGTTGTTAAAAGGTAAATAAAAGGGCTATAATAATAACTATACACAGTTGTAACGATTCACTTGGAAGCTGCATGAAATCGACCAAAACGGGAAAAAGTATAAGTAACTATCATCCATGCGCCATCTATGGATTATAGACATGCATATAATGAAATAAGCACACGAAGATAAATAGAGAGAGAGACCTCCACTTCACAAGGCTCAGCTTTTTCCTGGACTTTCTTCTTTTTTTAAGGGAGGAAGTTGGTCTGAAACTTCGGTTTCTTCACGAGTAGTGGGTTTTGAAGATTTAGGTCCCACACTGTTGGCCACATGTTTCTTCTTCTCAATAGCTCTCCATCTCGTTTCAAAATAGTTGCTAAATATTTTTGCCAAGTCATGCACGTCATTGCCAGGAGGGTTGTAAATCATTGCATTAGGGAAAGTTAGCCGCACGTCAGCAGCGAAGTCATTAATTAGGACTTGAATATTGGCCTGAGGTTATTCTACTCTTCACAGTACCTAAATCCATTGGATGCTTGATGACACTAAAATAATCAGGAATTTTCAGCGTTACAATGTCAACCGGATGGTTAAAATCCCAACCATCTTTTTGTGACATCAAAAGACCAAGTAAATAGTGACACTGATTCAACAGAGAAATTGAGGATGTCACTTGTGCAGCATGTTTCATAGGTTCTATGCTTCGTTTTGTTTTAGGACCATTATGTCCAAATGGGGCCCTCTTCTTAGCTTGTGTAGCTGATACCTTAAGCGATCCATGCTGACTTGCCAATTTATACCTCTTCTGCCCATTGCTGCAGCTCCTTGTCACTAGACGAAGACAATAGAAGGGAATTTGAATTCACAGAGGCAACTTTCTTCATAAATTTCCTAATTTGTTCAAGCTCTAACTTCAACCTCAGCTTCAAATTCTTCCTTTCAGTACGTGACATTTTTTATAATGAGAGAACTTCCAATGCAACACCAAGATTATCATAACCTTCAGCATTTTTAGACGTTGCAAGCTTTGAATCATTCCTTCCCGTGCGAAAGTTGAGAACAAGATCCCTAGTATGACTTTTGGGCTGGTCCTTGGATTTCTCCATCAAGTGTGATGCATGGGGGAGAGGACTTCTTCAATTCCTTGGGGTCATAAGATTAAAGTTCCAATAAGCGGACATAGAAGCAATATTATAAGGCGTCTTTTAGAAAGCTTTGTTATTCTCATTTACGAGAAGTTTTGCAAAATATAGGCAGTAATTAATTTTTGTCAAAAATTCCCCTGGAAAATGGTGGTTTAAATTAATTAAGAGGGAGAGAGAGAAGAGAATATTCAGTGAAGAACATTTGTGAAAAGATGAGATTACTTTAAAAACATTGATTAGTTTTCTTTTTTTATTACAAAAATTTAAGTGAGTTGGGTGTGGCTCACTAGAGAGTACAATAACTGTAATTACAGTATCAACCACCAACAAGAATGAGAATTGATAGAATTACAAAGCGCGAAACCTTCAGCAAGATCCCAATTCAAAAACTGAATCTCTTGCAGACTCCAAGGCCGTGCTTGTTAACCCTAGAAATTAGAAAACCCTTTCTTGCTCGCATTAACTCTTCATCATACTCACACTCCAATAATCAGAGAAACAGAGAGAGAAATATACAAAAGCCAGATAATAATGATAGCTGAGTTATCTGTGCGTCGCGCCTCCTATTCATAAAGGCCCGTTGCCTCAGCGCGCCGCCACTGGGAAAATCTCAGCTGTTGTTTTTGACCGCCGTTTATCTCACGGCCCAAATTTAAACTCAATTTCACACGTCACCAGATCAAACCAGAAGCCATGCTGTGAACCATGTGATCCGCTCTATGTGGATCATATTAATTACTTAAATAAATTATACCATCTCCATGTTGTTGCTGACTCTGAAATCTGAAGTCATATTCACACACTAACTTCTTTTAAAATGGGAATTTAAAATTGTTTTTCCCATGATAAAATTTAAAATTTCTTTTATAAAATAAAAATATGATTCCACTATTTTTATGGTTTAAAAAAAAATCTATGAAAATTTAGTATGATTCATAATAAATATATTAAAAAATTCTAAACGAAGAATTGGCAATGTGGGCCTTAGCAGCCCTGCCTAACTCTATGGACTTTTGACAGACTGGTCCATATGCCATCACCTAGACAAGCACCACCATTTAACCCAACAAAAAAAAAAGGTCATACAGTGAAGCATGTCTTCAAAAACTCTGGTAGCTTTAAAGAAACAAGAAATTTTTAAAAAATTAGTTGAACTGATTATTCGTTAGCGATACTATAGGAGTCATCTCATGCCTTGATATTTTTTTAGCATTTTTAAAAGACTGGAAAACCAATATCCCCCCTTCTCAAACCTCTTTAATTTGGTTTAGTTTTTTTCTTTTTCTTTTGTAAACAGTATTATCACCAACATTTGACGGCATAATTATTCTTTTTTTTTTATTTTTATATAGTTATATTGCAAGTCCTATATTCCAACTTTTTGTTGGAGGGGGGAATAAAATCCTGCATTTTAAAATGAATTCAACGTTTATAGGCCATAAATCTCGATGAGCACACAATTATAAAGGGTCCATTTGGAAAAACGGTAGAGAAATACTTTTATGTAAGTCGAGGTAAATATGTGAAAGAGATCGTCTCATTTTACAGAAAAACACTGTTGAACGTGCTTTTAAGTGAGTGTTAAGTGTTTCCAAACAAGCACTTTGTATTATCAAAAGCACCTCTCCAACGGACACATGTAGCCAAACCTCTTCCTCCTATCTACAGGTATCCTTCGATTCTTCCTCCGTAAACTATCTATATGAGTACGTAGGTGTTTGAGAAAGAGAATAATTTTATATGAATAAAAATAAGTACGTGAGACGAGATTTATTTCAACTTATGTGTAAGGTGATTTAAAAATGGTTCCCAAATAACCCCTTAAAATGTATTATAAACCGTAAAAGCCCATTTGTTATTGTAATCAATGTGCATCTTTAAAAAATCTTTTCATCAACCTACGTGTAAGTCAAAATAAAAAATATCTTAAAATATATCAACTCTTTTTCAATTTCGTAAACTCCTTCCGTGTCAATAAACACAATGTCTGGGAGCACTGATTTAATGAATGTATTTTGAACAAAAATAAGCTTCCGCCGGAAGGAGAAAAAAGGGGTGTTGGCTCAGAGTTGAATGGCTCGTACCGTTGGGGATACATCTCCAGGTTTTCAAAAGCGGACTGTCGCCTTTGCTGAGCTCACACCCGACACCCTTGCTACCCTTGATCTGCCTTTGGGTCAACCTTCCCCTTCCTCACAACAGATCTGCCTCCTCAAGCTCGCGAGTCGCCGTCGCAGTTGGTCGTTGAGCCCAGTTGTGCCTCACTTCCCTT
>JANTPZ010141757.1:0-16517 GCA_025593235.1 Vachellia pachyceras | reverse complement strand
AAGATTTCTAACTTTACTTAACATGTTGTGAAATTATTCTAATGATGTGCATGACTTGATGACATTGTTGAATGTGTTTATGAGTAACATTATGCTATGGCCATATGCATTGAGTATGTGCTTGGTACACAATTTGACTTTGTTACTTATGTTATGAACTTAAAGCATGTCATGCAAACTTTTCATGAATGTTAGCAAGCTTTGCTATTGAGATTTCCAAAAATCTCACTCTCCCCCACTAACCATTTCTAGGTGCAAGTTAATCCAAGGAAAAGAGAAGGTTATGGAAGCATGAAGCTAAATTTATAATGCCTTCTTGGATGATATTTTGGTTATGTATTAATATGATGTTTTGGTTTTAAGTTGGCATGTAATATGTGATGTATATATATGCACATATGGTTGATACATTCTAGTTAAGGAACCTCAATTGCATGCTTAATCATGGTTAAGAAAGAAGTAGAAGTTAGGGCTTCAAATGGCAAAAGTTTGAAGTTGGAGAAATTGATGAAATGTTAAAGTTAAGTCAATTAAACCCCTAACTTTGGGCTGACGAGGAACAGAGAAAATGAACTCCAAATGGAATGAAACTTTACAGAAAAATAGTTCATATTGCGAGCTTTTTATCAAGTCAAAGAACACTAAATTTGGAGTTTTGTACAGAAAGTTATTAAGTTCCAAAGTTGGAAGAAAATCACTGAAAAACCTGGGAAAAATAGAAAAATGACCAAGTATACAGTACATGTTTACGAATTAAACTGTATCATTTGGGCAAGTAAATGACTCAAGGAGTATTTTTTCCTTGTAAAGGAACTTACAAGCTTCAAATAGAAATTGGAAGCACTCAATTTCAATTTTTCTACAATTAGTTATGAATTTTCAAAGTTGGTTCTAAAACCAGTGAATAGTAACTTTCAAAAACTTGAAAGTTTTCAAATTTAAACTTTTGGACCCTTTGATCTTAATGAGGCTTCCTTTTGATTCTAATTCACTTTGTAATGAAGCTAAGGGGTAAGTTAAGGAGTGTCACACTCCTTCTTCTCTCTTGTTTTCAGTTGGTTGCTTCCTTTTATTTATAGAGGTTGTCAGAATATGTCCATTGGAGAGGAAGACATATATCCGTTACTCACAGCTTTTGACTTTCCTTGTTCTGCATTAATGTGAATATCATCTATTGATGGCGAAGACTGCACTGATGACCATTAATGCTGAGTGCCGGAGTCATTCTTTGTTAAGCTCATACCTATTTAATAGGTAAACTAAAATGCATTTATGAGAGCAGGTAAAATTCAAAATATGCAAGCATGAAAACGGAAAGCTCTGGTAGCATTAGGTGTAGCTATGTCAGAAGCTGTGTCAAAGAAAAATGCAAATCGAGTTTTCAAGACTTCATGACTCGAGTTCTATCTCATAGGAAATAAAACTCAGTTGTAAAACTTCCATTTTTGATAAGCATAACTCAAGTTTTGGAAAACCTTCATTTGAAACTCGAGTTTGCAATAAGAGTTCTGAAGTATAGTTGAAAAACTTTCATTTGAAACTTCAGGTTTTGATATCGAGTTTCGGAGTCCAGTTGTAAAACTTCCAGTTTTGAAGAATGAGGACTCGAATTCTAAAACATGTGAAAAACTAGCTCAGTTGAAATGTCCTCGAGACTCGAGTTTGGAAAATCAGGAACTCAAGTTTTGGAAAACTTTAAATGAGGACTCGAGTTTGAATATCAAGTTCTTGAACTGATAAAATCTTGAAAGGCATAGAACTCAAGTTTGGAAAACATCAGAACTCGAGTTCTCTAAGGCATAGAACTCTAAGTCAAAACTTCCAGTTTTCAATTCAAGTTTTGTGAAGTAGTTGTGGAACTTGAGTTCTAAAACCTTGAACTCGATTTCTATAATAACATGTTTGAAAACTTGAATCCAAAACTTCAAGTTTTAACTGCAAGTTTTGTGAAACTTCAAGTTTTGAAAAGTGGAAATCGAGTTCCATTACATGCTTGGAAAACTTGAATTCAAAACTTTAGGTTTTCACTGTAAGTTTTGTGAAACTTCAAGTTTTGAAAATTGGAACTCAAGTTCTATTACATGCTTGGAAAACTTGAATTCAAAACTTCAACTTTTCACGGCAAGTTTTGTAAAACTTCAAGTTTTGAAAATTTGAACTCGAGTTCTATAACATGCTTGGAAAACTTGAATTCAAAACTTCTTTCTCAAACTTCAAGTTCCCATTTCTAGTTTTGATAGTAAGTTATAGAACTTGAGTTTTGAAACTTTTTCACCAAATTCAAAATCATTTGAGTTTCAACAACCTACAACCATATAAGGTCCATAAAGTTTTATTTCAAGAAGCTCCAGAAACTTATTAAACTCTATTTTCATCTTCAAGAAATAGTTTTGACAACCTACAACCACATAAGGTCCATAAAGTTTTATTTCAAGAAGCTCCAGAAACTCATTAAACTCTATTTTTATCTTCAAGAAATAGTTTTGAGCATCCAAATGAAGTTTATATGAATGGTAACTCAATGAATGATGATATAACATCTGTTTGAAACATTTTGTTATTCAAGTTGAATTATGTAACCACATCATCTTCCAATTAAACAAAATACCCAACTAAAAGTCAATATGCATTATAAAAATTTTTGGTCTTTTATATTTGACATCATCAAAACTAATCATATCTAACAGTTTGGGTGGTATAGCTTCTTACCTTGGCAAATTGTGAAGCTACTCTCTTCTTGCTTGAGTGAAAATGGTGTCTTTCTCTTCTCCAAGGGCTACCCAATTTCTTTCCAAAATGGAGAAGGAAGAGGAAGATTTTTAGTTTAATAAACTCTTCATAATGGAATCAAGGGCAAGGATTTAATCTTGAATTTTTAAGGTTGATCTAAGGGTTGTAAGCTCACCAACACTTCATACACCTATTGCAATCTTATTGGCTCTCATAAAGTAAGGTAACTAGTACTTGGGAGCTTGGTTACACTAACCGAATCAGTTGCCATCTAGTTACTTGATCAGGTTACAACTTATATCGATAAAATAACTTTATTTCGGGTAAACTTTTTCTACTTTTATGGAGATGTTTTATTCCTCTTTTAATATCCAAATATCACTTACTCATGTAAAAAAATGATTATTCTAGAAATACGCCTAGAAATCCTCAAATTTGAATAGGGTTACTTTCCCCTGTCGAAATACCGAAAAACGGTCTACCGACAAGCAATTTAGTTTTAGAGCATTAAAATTTTCTAGAATTTTCACTGATACTCTAACCCTTTTCCTTTCCTCGAATTGCTTCCTAGAATGCCTGTAATTAATTTTCAAGGAAAATCACATTTCCAGGGTTTTTGATCTTTTCCCTCAGATATAGGAAATCACCTCTATCGTATTCTGGGTAATAATTTTATAAAATACTAGAAATTTCATATTACTTTTCTTTACTCTAGTCTCAGATGTTTGAGGACTCATGATGGCTCAAATAATTATTTTCCGGCTAACTGACCTTTAAAATTCTCTTCAGAAAAATCTAGGCAGAATTTCAAAAATATGACGAATCTCATTTTGATCAGTGAATTCTGCTCTATTTGTTGGGTATCTGTAAATTTTTCTGATATTTTGGTTAACTTTGACTTTTTTGACTTTAACATTGGTCAAATGACTTAAAAGCCCTTACATAATTTCCTTATTTACCAAAATACCCTTACTAATCTTACTAACTTCCATTATTGCCCTTATATTTTCATGACTAATGAACTTTATGTCCTTAGCCTTTATATCCAAATGACATTCATGCCCTTGGCCTTTTATGCCTAATGACCATATTTCCCTTGGTCTTTATGTCTAATGACATTTACGTCCTTGGCTTTATATTTACTGAATTTCAAAGCCTTAGAACTAAGTTGACCGTGATCTTTCCAGTCTACTAGCTTCTTCTTTTCTTGTAATTTCTTTCTCTGGGCCTGATCTCATCTCATAACTATCGATTTGGCCTTTATTTAGACTGACAGTAAAAGTATGGATATTACGCCTTTTGAGATGAAAGCACAGCTAGGTATTTACAAGCAGGAGTAAGAGTCATATAGATGGTGGAAGAAAACTGAGTTAATTTTGCAAGCTAGGAATGTACCCATAACTTGGGAAATTTTTCTTGAGCCATTCAATGAGAAATATTTTCCTAAGTCAATCAAAGATTAGAAAGAAGCTGAATTCCTAGTTTTGAGGAAGGATGATAAAGAATTTTTTGACGATTATCTAGCAAGACACCTACAGCTATCTAGGTACTCGACCTATCTCCAGCGTACACATGAAGATACGTAGAATAAGAGAGAATGCTTAGGAGACCAAAGCCACTATTGAGAGAATGGATTGCCCCTATGAGGATGACAACTTTTTATATAACAGTCAAAGTCTGTAGAGTGACAAAAAGTAGCCAAAATCATCATGTACAGGCTAAAGCCCTATACTCCATATGGAGTTCCTCTACCATTCAAAAAGGAAAGAGACCCCTTTTTAGAAGAGGGTTCAAAAGGCAAGGAAGCTGAGGAACCTTTCCGCGGGCCAGCCTATTAAGCCCTACAATATGTGTGGCCGTAGTCACGGTGATAGACCTTACTTAGCAGGCCAGAATCTCTGTATAAGTGTGGAAAGCCTAGACACTATGCTAGAGAATGTAATCAGGTGATAAAAGGGTCTAAACCATAAAGCTCAGGCCGAGTCTCTGATATTACCCAAGATGAGGCTCATAAATTGCCCGAGATTTTACAAGATACAATCAAAATAAATAATTGTCTTGTACATGCAATATTTAATTCGGACGCAAGCTATTCTTTTATCGAAAATAATTGTTCTGGGCATTTGGGTCTAACCATAGACACTTTACCCTTTGATATGACTATGTCTACCCATACTAGTATACATGTTGTCACCTGTTGTGCATGTTTAAATTGCATAGTTCAGTATGAGTATTGTTACACTACAATTGATTTAATATTCATGCTTTTCCCTGATTTGACATGATTATCGGTTTAAATTGCCAATAGTGGTTTACTTGACTATAAAAACTGAACCTGGTATTACCTACTAGAGAAATGAACCCATATGCTGAGATTAGACTGAGTTTTATTTCTAAGACTGAGGCAAAGAGATGTTTAAGGAAGGAATGTCAAGGGTATATGATTTTCTTTTCAGTTGAAGCCAAAGTTAAGGAATCCCTTTGCGATATTCTGGTAGTCAGAGAATTCCCAGATGTATTTTAAGAAGAATTCAGTGGATTCCTCCAGAAAAAGAAGTGAAGTTTACCATTGACTTAATACCATAAATGAGTCCAATTCCAAATACTCCATACAGAATAGCTCCAAGTAAGATGAAAGAGCTAAATAAATAGATAGAGAAATTGTTAGAGAAGGGGTTTATCAGACCCATTGTTTCACCCTGGGGAGCCCTAGTTCTCTTTGTTAAAAAGAAAGATGAGAATCTCAGATTGTGCATTGACAACCATGAGCTGAACAAGACGACAGTTAAGAACAAGTACATGCTTCCTCAAATTGATGATTTGTTAGATTAGCTGAGTGTAGCCACATTGTTTACTAAGATTGATATCAATCAGGCTATCATCAGCTTTATGTTAGAGCTAAAGATAAGTTGGGATTAGAACGTACACATAGTGGAATTTAAAATTTTCTAATCCCAAATACAGATCTATCAAAGGCATTTCGATCGAGGAGATAGAGCTGTACCTTTGTATTTCCAGTTCTTCCCTTCCTTTGCGATTAGATCTCTTCAGATTCCATGACCTTCTGCATTCTTGATTCCGATCACGAGGAGCCAACGTTTCTTTGATCGCCTCCCTCTACCGGTATCCACACAATAGTCTCCAATAATGGCAACGTGTTAGCGCCTTTTTAGTTCATTCACTCTCTCTAGGGTTTTTGGCTCAAGTACGAATTTGAATTCAGAATGGGATACATCTTCTATTCCCGAACTCCCATATTTATAAAACTCAAATAGAGCTTCTAGAATCTTCGATTAATCTTTTAATTAATCTTTAAAATTTGAATTCAGATTTGAACAGATATTCAAGATTAATCTTTATTAATCTTGAAATCCCAAATTTGAAATTCAAAATATGAAATTCGAATCTTACAATCTCGATTTGGATTAAATTGATCTGATCAAATTATATCCATTTAATTAATCCAAATAAACAACAACTTTAATTTATCTTTATAAATTAAATTAATGTTAGTTATTTAATATATCAAATAAATTAAATATTAAACTAACACATACAAATATTATTTACATAATATTATGCAATTTTGAATTTTAACACATATATACATATATATATAATTTGAATAAACCCTAAAAATAAAGCTCATGTTGGGCTGTTCTTACGTGCAACCCTGTAGGCCCATACGAAGTTGGCAGTGGGCTAATCTCAATATAGGCCCACAAGTCGCAAGCGGTCTCTAGCAAGACATTATGATAACCCAAATCATACGGGGATTGTTAACACAACGCAACCTTTTATGCAATCACATCATGTCCCTTTTGTCATGCAATATCCCAGTCAATAATGAGGCATGGATGATGTCATCCTCCTATTCTCAACCATTACTTTCTTAATCCCTTAGTAGTCTGATCAAAGAAATGAAAACTCCTTTTCGTTAAAGTATGGTCATACATTTCTTAGACTCAATCATCGAGAGCCCAGTAATATCTCTCAACTAATGCGAGGGACAAATTCCATCTTGATCACTCACATTCCTCTACATTAAAACCCTTAAGCCGATTATTGTGACACCTCCTATTTTCCCCTATAACCTCATATTAGATCACTTTTGAAGCACTCTAGGGCCTTGGATAACTCAAATTGGCCTTTTTAGTGAACTTGAAAATTTCAAAGAAAAACGATATTACTGTTCACTGGCCCATTTTCTAAATTTTTGACCCAACTTTGAAAATTCATATTTAATTCTTGAAAAATCAAAATGAAGTGGTTCTAATTTCTAAGTTAACCTTATTAAGTGATCTATAAGGAAAAAATACTCATTGGGTTCAATCCTTACCCATTTGAATCAGTTTATTCCATAAAAATTGTAGTTCAAATGGCAACTTCCAATTTTTCCAGATTTTTTTCCTTAAATTTGGATAGTAGACATCCAAATTTCACAAACTTTATATCATTTTAGAGCTTAGGATGTGTAGTATTTAACTGAAAATTTTTAGCTCAATTGGAGTTCATTTGCTATTTTTCATCGCCATTCGAAACAGATCAGTTTTCAGGGCCTTTGGAACCCATTTGCTTTGAAAACTAACTTTTTCTTAAAAATCACCAAAACCTCTTTTGGTTTATAAACCAACCCTTTGTCATGCATGATTACTTCCTTATGATTCTTTAGCTTTTCTAGCCCCATGATCATGCACGCATTATCATATACCCACATACTACTTCAATTAGAGGTTTAGTATTACAAAACTTCAATAACTTATAGGTAGAGCTTAGCAAATCATAATATTTACACAAAAGTTCACTCAAGCAAGAACATCATATTCATTAATCAATAATCATTTACTTACCTTTGCTTAAGCTTCCACCTACATGGTTAGTTGGGGAATAATGAGATTTATGCAAATCCCAATAACAAAACTAACAGAACTTGTGAATAATGTAATGCTTTTCAAAAATGTGTGCATGATCAAGGTACATATATGGCCATAGCAATCAAAGTCACATATCATACAGATAACAAGAAGCTCATACATCATAGAATAATGCACCATTCACACAAGTTCATCAACTAGTTTAGAAGAGTTAGCAGTCTTGCTACCTTGTCTCTTTAATTCCCTTGTAACTTGAGTCCTTTTTGCTTACTCTCCCAATGAGTTCTTTAGGTTCTTAACTTCCTAAACACCATACATTGATAGGCTCATAAATTTCCAGCTTAGTACAAGGCAAGAAAAATCATAAAAATGCAATATCACACATATTACTCTTTCAAGACCCTTAAAGCTTTGTAACTTGTTCTTTTGATTTCAAAAGCTTCCCAAATCTTTTTCTTACTTTTACCCTACACAAATTTTTCTTCTAAAGACATTGGAAGCAATAGAATCATCAAAATCCCAATCCATCTAGTTCCTTTGATTTTCCTGAAAACATAACAAAGAGGGAGTTTGGATTTTTTTCAAACTTTGTTCATGTATGCTTGTGTATTCTTGCTTCCAAACCACTTTTCATGCATCATTTAACTCAAACACAACTCTTCCTCATCATTACCAAAGTGGACGGCACCCCCCTTTACTTTAAGGTTTCAAAAATTTCAATCCACAAACAAACCACATCAATACATACATCAAAATACTCTTTACTACTCAAGGAAGAGATTGTAACCATTTACTACCTCTAAAGCCTTCTCTTTTTCATTTTCATCTCTTGAAACCCTAACTTTTGATCTTCAAAAAGAGGGCTTTACTCAAGAAAAAAATTCAAGAGGAAGGTAGTAGCAGTTACAAGGAGTAGGAAAATGTAAAGAGTTGGTTGCTTGGATGGTTACCTTGATGTTGTGTGAGCTCTCTTCCTCCTCTTCCTTGGGAGCAAAATGGCGAAATTTCAGACTTAATAGAGGGAGGAATGACAGCCAAATAATGGGAACAGAGAGGAGAGTTTGGCTTGTTAAAGAAACCTCTTAAGAAATGAGTGGAAAGGATTGAAACTTGGGGACCAAGTTTTGGTTTCTATGGTTGATATTGTGGCACTTGTCATGCTCTTGTTCTTGGTAAAAAGTAACATTGAAAGCTCTCTAGCTTCTCCTACAAGACTTGGTTAGGCTAACTAGTTCTATTACTATCCAGTTATTTGATCTAGTCACAACTTATTTCTGGTAAAGTAACTTTTCTCCGGTGAAATTCCTTTTTACTTTTCCAGAGATATTTTCTTCCTCATTTCATCTTCCAATCTTTCTTACTTAGGTGGTGCCATTTTATCCCAAAAATACCCTTGGAGTGGCTCTTTATTCAGCAGGGTTCCTTGTCCCTGACAAAACAACATAAAACGTGCTTCCGGTGGCCAATTTGACTTCAGGGCATGAAAAATTCCTAGAATTTTCCCTGATACCTAGCCCTTTTCCGTTTCTTAAAATTATTTTCGGACTTTTTGTATTAATTTTCTAAGAAAATCCCTTTTCTAGGTTTTTCATGTACTTTGTTCTTCGAACTAAGGAACTACCTTTACCAGATACTAGATAATAATTTTATTAAATACTTTAAAACCCATCTAAACTTTTCTCAGTTTAGGTCTCTAGCGTTTGAGGGCTCCTACTATCTCAAATAATTATTTCTCTATCATCTAGACCTCAAAAATTCTTTAATTACGAAAATGCCACTACCTTTCCCTTATCTTTCTTACTTTCCCCATAATTATCAAAATGCCATTGCCTTTCTATTTTTTCCATAATTACCAAAATGCCATTACTTTTTCTTACTCTTTCCTGATTCCAACTTTACCCTTAGTCAACTTTGACATTTTTCTCAACTTTGACTTTTTAGTTGACTTTTAACCAGATTATCAAAATGTCCTTACTATTTGATGACATTTTATGCCCTAGTCTTTTAATCAAAATGACACTTTACCCTTATCATTTGTACTAAATGACCATTTTGCCCTTGGGTCATTTTTACTTAGAATCTTCAAGACCTTAAGTCTTAATCAATTATGCTCTCTTTGTTATCTATGGGCCTTAACTTATTCCGTAATCTATCAGTTTGGCCTTTATTTCCGGTCATGAAATTTGAGATATTACATTTCCTTCCCATTAAAAATAAATTTCATCCTCGAAATTTACACCTTCGAGTTAAATGACTTTAAACTCTTGGCTCTTATCTTCTATTCCGTTTCCCCACATCACTTTCTTTGGTATACGAGCTTTTTCTATATCACTTTTTAACTGGGAAACAGGAAATTCTTGGCACATTTTGTTGATACCTTGTTTTGATGATAACAAAGTTTTAATTCAAGGTTACATGGCAGGATTTGGAAATGATTTTTGAAATTTTTAAAATGAGTTTTAAAGTTCAAAAACTCGAGTCAGATGCTGCAGAACTTGAGTTGCATGCCTTAAGCCTTATGTCCAAGCAATTTCATGTGCAACAACTCGAGTTAGGAGGTCCAGCAACTCAAGTCACCTTGAACTTGCATCCTCAACTAGAGTTTTTCAGCTTCAAGTTTTGATGACTCGAGTCACAGCTTTTTTATAACTCGAGTTGCATGTCCAAAAATATGTTTTCTAGGAACCCCATGTCGTAGAACTCGAGTTGCACAGTTGGAAAACTTGAGTTTCCAAAAACTTTCAAGGACAACTCGAGTTTCCACTTCAAGTTTTGACAACTCAAGTTCCAAGGCTCAAAAACTCGGGTTTCGTGTCCTTTAACCTTTGAAGAAGATTTTGCATCAATAGAACTCGAGTTCCTGAAGCATACAACTCAAGTTGCATAACTGATTTTTCAAGAACTTTCAAGCATGAACTCGAGTTACAGCATTCAAGTTTTAATGACTCGAGTTACACTCTTTTGAAAACTCAAGTTGCGCAACATGATTTCACAACTTGCATTGTGAACTCGAGTTTTTCAAATAAAAGTTCTCTTAGCTCGAGTCAGATACTTTGAAAAACTTGAAGTTTTATCACATAACGTTTTGAATTGCTGTGTACTCATGAGACAAAACTTGAGTGACAAATTCTCACAACTCGAGTCCTACCTTATCTGATAGCAGCGTCTGATACGGAACTTCACTTTTACCAAACCATTACTTATTTATGTCAAAGAATTTTAAAATCTACCTGCCACTATAAATGCATATTCAATAACCTATGAAACAGGAAAGGTCTCACCTGCTAAAGTTCTTCGGCAACGAGAAGCAATCAGCATATTTACAGTCTTCGCCGATGTCAAAGGAATACATTTATTGCCGCATTCAATGCTCTCACCAACCAGAGACAACGACCACTCCATCTGAGTAACGGATACTTGGCTCTCTAACGGACAAATTCAAAAGACTTCATCTATAAATAGAGAAGCATTGAAGATGGAAAGAGATGACGATCAACGACGCTATTATTCATACGCTCTCTATCTCTTACCTTCTGTAAACACTCAATATTGTTCAATGAGCTTCAGTGTTTATCATATCTACTCTTTTAAGAGTTTAAACTCGTGATTCATTCTTGTATACACTGAGAAACTCAAAGTTGGGGCTTTGAGTTTATTGGGCTGTGAGGATTGTTGAAAAACAGAGAGTGAATGTCTCTATTATTTTGCAAATAGTGAGGGGGAGTGTGACTCCTTAATTGTAAAGGCGTGTGAAGCCTGATTGTTTACGTTTAGTGGATTGAAAATCTCAGAGGATCTCTGAGGACTGGATGTAGGTCAGAGTGGACCAAATAAGGATAAATCGCCGTGTCTATTTCTTCTCTAAACTCTCTGTGATTTTGTTTTTATTTCTATGATCTAAGTTTTCAATTTCAATTGTGACCAATTCACCCCCTCTTGGTCAAATTCTGCACTAACACATTTAACTCATTCTTGGGGGTAAGGCCAAACAATAACTATTATCTTTAACTTTTATGCTCTAGTACATCTCTTTAGCTGAGCTCTTAACCTTGATGACTGACCTGATCTTCATTATTGGATATATCTTTTGGATGTCTGACTTACTCGTTAGTTACATATCTATTGGCTTTATTCTGTTGTTTAGAGTCATGCCAATTTCTTCCTTCACTATAGTTTCTTAACATTTACTAAATGACCATTCCTTCTGAAAGATAAAACTTCTGAGGCAAACCTCACTTTCTGCCTCACATTCCATTGGTCATCTCCTTTAGTTAGCTTTACTATTTGCTAACTTTGGCTATCTGGCACTTTTTACATCTTTACCCTTAACTCACTCTTCAGTCTTTTTCTTCCATTACTTTGCGAGTTCATTTAATCAACAGGGATTTTGTCTTTCTCTTTCTTTTCTTCATACTCATAGCCTCACAATAGGCTTTAGAGAGATATAACATTTTTTACTGAACTTTAGCATTCCGAATTTAGCACTCCATTAGGGAACTTTTAAGATTTTTCACTTCCTTTGGCTCTTTGATGCTTTCATAGTTCAGAGAAACTTTTACTTTACTATCTAGATCTCTCATCATTTGACTAGCCTCATAATTATCTACTCACGTTTATGCTGGAGGTTTTAAGTTCCAATCTTTGAAACTTTCTAACATTCTTTGCTTCTTCGACTCATCTTGCTCTTTCGCTTGCCCGATTATAACTTATCCAGGACTTTGGCTAATTTATTCAATGTCTGTTCTATGCCAATATGCTATGTCTCAGGATTCAACAATTAGCACTACTTCTTTAATCTTTACTTATACATTGCAGAGAAAGAGGATTAGCATTATGCTTTTCTCATTAGTTCATATGGTACCCAAACCTTTCAGGGAATTCTATCCCTAACCACTATTAGCTCATTCTCTCTCTTCATATTGGGAAAGGTTTGTTCCATATGCTCTGCTTTTATTA
This sequence comes from Vachellia pachyceras, assembly GCA_025593235.1. Lineage (NCBI taxonomy): Eukaryota > Viridiplantae > Streptophyta > Magnoliopsida > Fabales > Fabaceae > Vachellia > Vachellia pachyceras. The sequence goes on along the minus strand of JANTPZ010141757.1, from coordinate 3,957 downwards.
CTTTCTTTCTCTTGTGGGACAACATAATGGTTTCCCATTGGATTACTATTCAATTCCTATCTATCAGGAATATGCCTTCTCCCTGTTTACGAGGAAGTAGCTCGCCTAAATGCGGTGACTAGTCCCACCTGATCCCTATCTATCAGGGGTTTGCTCTTCTTCCTGTCTGTCAGGAAGTAGTTCGTTTAACTACAAAACTTTAATCAGTATATGCCTAACTGCAGTGTTTCGCCTAACTACAGCCATAGCATAGGAAAAATCACTATCCCAAACATAAAGAGATACTTTTTGGCTAAAGCTTTTTGTTGGGTACTTCCTCTTCTTATCGTAACGCAACATATCTTGTCCCATTCAGGGAACCTTTCTTAACTTTCTTATTCAATTAGCAGTGGCAAGGAGAGTCTTATCTCTCACTTTCATACTTGGCCTAAGGCTCATACCCTTATACAATGCCTAAAAACATAGTGAAGTACCACTGCTTAAATTGCATCTTTTAAGGCATCTCTAAGCTTGTATTACTTGCCTTTATTATTATGAGGTGTGTCATATCACTTCTTTCACATCGTCTGTATCATTATTATGTGCTACCTTACTTTTCTTTTGGTAGCTCTTAAGATTCCTTGACCAATCCACCTATGGTCATTTCAGCTTTGCAGTTATTCTCATAGGAATCTTTTATCATGTGAAGATTTAAGCCTATATACTAGCAGGTAGTTCATTACAAAGTATCCTCAAACTCCGCTGCTAGTACTATGCCTTTATTGTTGTTGAACTTGGCCTGGTTCACGTTGGGACATCTATTGTGGTTACTGAAATTGCCGTTGCTATGTCCATCCCCATCTATCTAGCTTACTCGTAATAATCATAAAGCCTTTTAGTAGGTCCAGTACTTCTGGTACTATCTACTTTCTAATTTCTTTAGGAAATGGACCACAACTTATTCAACTCTACCCAACTCATTCTCTTACTTAGCTGTCATAAGATATAGTCTAAAATAGAACTTTTGTATCATCTCAATGTTTTAACCACTCACACCTTATGCCTCTATTTACCTCTAGCATTAAAGTCACTAGAGAGGATTTCATTATTGACTCTATCCCATCTTCCTGTTTCTATAACTTATTTGAACCTCTAGACGATTCTAAGGTATGGATCTTTATCTATGACAGCATATTTTGTCTCCAGCACACGATCATATCCTAGCTCACTAATAGCATAAAATGCGTAACAACCTCAAATGTTATTGGACTATCAAAGATTCTTTCCTTAAACATCTCTTCCATCTCAATCTTAGATGTAAAATTCAGTCTCATCTAGTACCTCTGTCTCAAGTAGCCTTTGGAGGGATATAATATTTATTTCTAAACTTTTCTATTCCCACAGATGTCTTATCGAACCCTTTTATCATCATCATAGCCACCTGCGTTATCTTTCTGCTCATTGCATTAGTAACTACATTTGCTTTGCCTAGATGATAGTTTATCTGATAGTCATAGTCTTTGAGCAATTCCATCCATCATCTCTGTCTCAAGTTCAACTCTTTCTGATCTTGTAAATACTTGAGACTCTTATGGTCACAATATAGCTTAATGGTTGCTCTATATAAATAATGCCTCCATATCTTTAGAGCGTAAACTATCGCTGCTAGCTCCAAACCATGCGTGGGGTAATTGTCTTTATGCGGCTTTAACTGCCGGGATGCATAAGCTACTACTCTCCCCTGTTGCATTCAAACACATCCCAGTCTGTGTTTACTAGCATCACTATAAATCACATAAGTCTCCTTTGAATCAGGGATTATCAATACATGGGCCGAGGTTAGCTTTCTCTTTAACTCTTGAAAACTGGCCTTACATTTCGCATCCCACGTAAAAGAATGGTTCTTTATAGTGAGCTTAGTCAGTGGTAAGGCAATCTGAGAAATGTTTTATATAAAACATCTATAATAATCTGCTAGGCCCAGAAAGCTCTTGACTTTAGTTACTATCCTAGGTAGATTCCATCTCAGTTCCGCCTCTACTTAGTGTAGTCTACAGCAACTCTTTCCTAAGAGATCAAGTACCCTAGGAATTTCACTTCTGTGAATGTGTATGTAATGCTTTTCTAAAAATTTGTGTATGATCAAGGTACATATATGGCCATAGCAATCAAAGTCACTTATCATACACATAACAACAAGCTCATACATAATAGAATAATGCACCATTCACACAAGTTCATAAACTAGTTTAGAAGAGTTAGTAGTCTTGCTACCTTGTCTCTTTAATTCCCTTGTAACTTGAGTTCTTTTTGCTTACTCTCCCAATGAGTTCTTTAGGTTCTTAACTTCCTAAACACCATACATTAATAGGCTCATAAATTTCCAGCCACTAACCAGGCAAGAAAAATCATAAAAAGCAATATCACACATATTTCTCTTTCAAGACCCTTAAAGCTTTGTAACTTGTTCTTTTGATTTCAAAAGCTTCCCAAATCATTTTCTTACTTTTACTCTACACAAATTTTCCTTCTAAACCATTGGAAGCATTAGAATCATCAAAAATCCCATTCCCTCTACTTCCTTTGATTTTTTCTGAAAACAGAACAAAGAGGTAGTTTGGATTTTTTCAAACTTTGTTCACGTATGCTTGTGTATTCTTGCTTCCAAACCACTTTTCATGCATCATTTAACTCAAACACAACTCTTCCCCATCATTACCAAAGTGGACAGTAACCCCCTTTACTTAGGGCTTAAAAAATTTCAACCCACAAATAAACCACATCAAAATACTCTTTATTACTCAAGGAAGAGCTTGCAACCATTTACTACCTCTAAAACCTTCTCTTTTTCATTTTCATCTCTTGAAACCCTAAATTTTCATCTTCAAAAAGAGGGCTTCACTCAAGAAAATAATCCAAGAGGAAGGTAGTAGCAGTTCAAGGAGTAGGGAAATGTAAAGAGTTGGTTGCTTGGATGGTTACCTTGATGTTGTGTGAGCTATCTTCTTCCTCCTCCTTGGGAGCAAAATGGCAAAATTTCAGACTTGAGAGGGGAAGGAGTGACCAACCAAACAATGGGAAGAGAGAGGAGAGTTTGGCTTGTTAAAGAATCCTCTTGAAAAATGAGTGGCTAGGATTGAAACTTGAAAAAAGAATGTCAGAAAGCTTCACAGATTGAAGCTTAAAGCCTCCAGTATGATTGTGAGTAATTAATCATGAGGCTAGTTAAATAATGTGAGATATAGAAGGTAAAGTAAAAGTCAGCAAAGTATGAGGCTGACCAGATAAATGACCATTGAAATTTAGGCAATAAGCAAGATTGCCCCAAAAATTTTGTTTTTCCAACAGTAATGGTCAAATAGTGAAGGTAAAGAAGCTTTAGCAAAGAAAGAAAGTGGCATGATTCTGAGACAGTGATGAAACGGCTAAGCAGATAAAGCCGAAGAGAGGTTACGAATAAGAATTTATTCGTGTCAATAAAAGAAAACGATTGTTGAAGTAAAAATTGAAGATTAAACACCTTAGAGGGTATCTTCAATAATGAATATTATGTCAATCTTCAAGGCTAAATAAGCCAATTCAAAGAAACTGTAGAATGTTTAAAGCTAAAAGGATAGCTCTTGATTGGCATTACCCTCGAATCTGAGTTACAGGCACTAGGAATTTCCTGTTTCCTAGCTAAAAGAAAAGATCCTAATTATAAAGTATTTTGGCAAGAGCTAATGTTAGAGAAAGTAAACGGGGAAACAAAGAAAAGAGGAAAGCTAAGAGCCTAGAATCAATGACTCAAATCGGTAAATTTCGAGGACGAAATTTATTTTTAAGGAGGGTAGAAATGTAATATCCATAATTTTCATGCTAAATGAAATAAAGGCTAATATGAGGATTAAGATGATGAATTAGAGACGAGAAGTAGATGGCTCAAAAAGAAAGAAAGATTAAGGGCCGAAAGTTCAGGCACGGAGTTCCGTGTGAATT
>JANTPZ010141755.1:0-13308 GCA_025593235.1 Vachellia pachyceras | reverse complement strand
TTTTTTATATTTTGTTAAAAATGGTAACATTGTCATTTTGAACATTATTCATACCCATGTTACGTACCAACATTTTGAGATCTCATGAATAATAAAAACCAAATGAATTCAAATATTGGACAGATTACTTGACAAGCCATAGTAGGTGTTTGAGAATGAGGGAGAGGAATCTTGAGAAGTAAGGAATTAAGGTAGTGGTTAATGAGGATTTGGTAGATTTTATTATTATGTGGGATTATGTATTAATGTTTTGCTTGAGTTTGAATGAATGTTATGTTTAGGTTGGGTGGTTAATGGCTCTGTTTCACAAGCAGTGTCTTATTTTCATAAGCACGTTCAACAGTGTTTTTTCGTAAAACGAGACAATCTCCTCCATATATTTACCTCAACTTGTGTGAATAAGTATTTATAAGTGGTTTATGACAGTTTGTCAAACGGGCCAAAGGGGGAGGGAGTGTGGTAAGTGGGATTCAAGCAGAGAAGCGCACACAGCATTGCATGGGTGTGTCCCGACAGGGCCCCACCACCCCGGTCCCTTCCTTTACCCATTCCTTGTCTGCACCAACCCTTTTCCGTGATTAAAAGCCCCACCTCACCCAGTGGCGGAGCCACGTTGGGGTGAGGATGGGCAATTGCCCCCCCTTAATTTTTCGGGGTATATATAAATACTTGTTAGATTTTTATTTTGTACCTACTGATTTTTAATATTTGAACCCACTCAAATTATTTACACTTGTAAATTTGTTGTCATTGTTTAAAAATAAAAAATTACCCTCACTGATCCATGATCCTGGCTCCGCCACTGATCTCACCCCTCTCTCTCTTAACAATAACATCACAAAACAATACTTATTCTTTAATTAATTATTTTCCATCTACCGTCATTATTGCTTGTTTTTTACCTTTCTCTACTGTATACGTGGATACTGCCCCTATTTTTCCTTGCTTGCGACTTATTTTATGGAGATAGCGAAGGAAGAAGGAGCCAAAATTGACTCACGTGTGATAGCTATTGAGCGTGACTGAGACATTCTCCCACCCCCTTCCCCAAGCTACAACAAATCAAATCCGTGATTGATTCGGATAAAGTGGGTTAAGAGATTAAAAAAATTTAAAAATAAATATCACCTGACACATATCAAACCACCCGAAATTGAAAATTTTAAAAACTAACTAGTAAATTATATCACTAACAAAGTAACAATGACTAAATCAATGATATAAATATAACTTATCTATTATCTAACGTTATTTACAATTTTAAAATATTCATCATGATAATTTATATGTATATATGGTAAGGGGTTCTTTTTTTATTTTTTAACTTTCAAATTTGAAATTCTAAAAAAAATTCATCATTCCGGTATTTTTTTAAAAAATTATTAAAAAGAAGATGAGTAGATATAGACAAAATGGTGGGCCTATGTGGGAAGAAGGGGTTCATTTTTTTCTTTCAAATTTTATAAAATTCATCATTTTGGTATTTTTTAAACAATAAAAGTTCGTTAAAAAAGTAACCCAGTTAACTCACTTAACTCGACAAGTTAACCTCGGAGTCCACCTAGTTGCAAGAGGTTGATTCAATCAAGGGTCATAACACAACTGGTTTGAATTAATCAGTTCATTAACCTTGCTCCAACCAAGGATCATAACACAGTTGGTTTAACCTGATCAGTCTGATCGGGTTCATTAACCTTATTTGTGTTTATCTTAACAATGTCACTAAACAATAATTATTCTTATTCTTTATTTAATTCTTTTCCATCCACTGTCATTATTATTTTTTACCTGTCTACTGTATACGTGGATAAATTATAATCACTTACCTCTATTTTTTTGGGAAATTTTTTTTTTGCGTGCGACTTATTTTATGGAGATAGCGAAGATAGAAGGAGACAAAATTGACTCACATGTAATAGCTATTGAACTTGACTGAGACATCCCTCCCACCCCGAAAATCGGACTGAGTGGCTAAACTTATAGTTTACCTATTATCTAATTATTTACAATTTCAAAAATTCTTCACAATAAAATATCAACATACGTGGTTAGGGTTCTATTTATATTTTTTAACTTTTAAATTTAAATTTTTTTAAAAAATTTGATTCGGGGATGGAATTTTATTTTTTTTACTTTTTTTTCCTTTCAAATTTTTTTAAAAAATTATCATTTTGATTTTATTTAAAACAACAAAAGTTTGTTAAAAAAACAATTCGGTCGGCCCACCCAACAAGGCGAGTTGACCAAAACGTGAATCGTAATACAACCAACTTGATCAACTGATCTGATTCGGATTCATTAACCTTGCACCTCCCGGTCCCACCGAGCATTTCACCCTTAATGGTTGTGTTTGGCAATTATGTTTCAAATCACATTTACGTAAGTTGAGACAAAACTCCTCTCATATATTTATATTGATTTGTATAAAATCATTTTTTCAATGAATTTCTAAACACACTAAATCTCTCTTTAACATGTTTGCTACCTCTCAATAATCGATCGAAAACAACGATATTTAAACTTTGCATCCTTTAAACCCGTCTTAATTATTGATTTCCTCGTCAAAAATTAATATTCATTAATTATATATCTAAAAAGTTAGTGATCGCACACAACTAAAAAAAACAGCACTATGAGGACTTATTATATCTACGTTCAAACCTGATGATTGCGGCAAATTTGGAAGAGCAAAAGTTTCATCATTTATTTACTATTTCTTTAGCATGCACATCCTCTTATTCAAGACAATCAGATCATGTTCAATATACAGTTTTTTTTCCCGCCCGGTTTCCGGAGCTTCGCCCCGACTAATCCGGACCTGACCCGCGTCGTGCACCTGGAAATGGTGGGTGAGTCTCCCAACGGTGGCTACTGCATACACAAGGACTCGAACTAAACGTTAACGCTTCCCTCCGTGGGCATTTGAATATTTTTTTTTTGGTAATGGGGCATTTGAATATTGTTCAATATAAGTTGTGATAGACTAACCCGTGTTGGGCATAGAAGGGCCTGACCTCTGCCCGACACCAGGCCCAAATGGCTTGGGCTAGATGGAGCTTACCGAACTCTTCGGTCCACTTGCACCGTCACACGTTTAAAAAAAATATAATAAGGATCTATGCTTATTATTTTAAAAACATTGAATTGAGCCTACCCATGTAAGGTAAATTTGGTTTACTATTTTGATTTTTTTATGGACATCACCTTCTCATTCAGGAGCTCAAATCTCCCCAGCCTCACGAAATCCAACTATACACTGTTTTCAATATCAAACAAATCGTTATTTTAAAAAAAATTATACGGATCTGGTGACATCCGTTAATGGATATCCAGGGCAGTGGCGCCACATCTCCTCATTAAATGTTATAAATTCTCATTCAATAGTTGACTCTGACAAAAGCTTAATCAATCATGCTCATCCTATCCCCCGCAATTAATTATGTTTTATTTCAGATTAAATCATTAGATTAACAAGAACGCTGATTCGCCTGGGCTTGGACTCTGTAGTAATGATTTGTTTTCATCTAAGTGCTTGTTTGAGAATTTTTTATTCCCAACGGTGCACGCATACCAAGAAACAACCATCTCGAAATTCATAAAAACTATATCGAAACCTGTAAATTATTCTCATAATCTGTAAACTTCTTTCTTCCAACGGATTCCCAAATACACGCTAAGATGCATGTATATAGCTCGTTGAAATCAACGGTCCAATAATTGATTAAGTGAATTGATACATTATTCAACCACTTGATGAAATCAAATTACTAATGCTTCCTCTTTTTTTTTGCCATACAAGACCGTCCATAGTATAAAATCACTTAAATTAATTAATTTACAAGAATCAAGATATAACAGTTACTTTGTTGAATTGAATTTTTTTAACCATACCTATATTAAATATGGTTTTAAAAAATAAAAAAAGATACAAGGAAGTCCCAATTGTTCTAGGAGTGACTTGTATTACAGGGTAGAGGGAGAATTTAAGAATTTTTTAGAGTTATATCTTGATCATATTTGTATCGAACATTGTCTATAATATATATTAAAAAATTTCCTTTCATGCACTTACTAAAAAGAGTAGCTAGTTATTAATGAAAATTATTTAAATGAAAGTATTTCAATAAAGAAGTTTATATTTTAAACATATTTATTAAAGAAATCGCTATAAAAACTTTAAGGAATAAAATATAACTAAAAAACTCTTAATAATGAATGTTGATCAGCATGAATATTGCATTGTGATTACATATGAGAGGCTTTTTAATAGTTACATTCATTATCTCAAAACCTTAGCAATCCAATTAATTTTAACAATATTTTTTAAAATCATTAGTCTTTGTTCTCTTTTATTAAAAAAAAATGGGAGGGGTATCCTCTATTATCATTAAATAATAATAATAAAGGATATGCATGAAATGTGAAGGAATCGAGAGCAGACGGCGCCGCAGCCTTTCATGCCTGCCAATGGCCAATTTTGTTTCATTACAACAAATTGAAGATCAAAAGACACAAGCGCGCGCGAGGAAAAGGGAACAGATAATAGATTTCTTTCCTACTTACCATTCCGTAGTACCATCAAAACAAAAACTGAAAAGGGCAAAAAAAAAAAAATCCTTATCCTCCTTAATATAAAATTCCTCTTTCCCACCTAATCTCCCCCCCCCTCTTTATATAGCAGATGCTCTGCAGATTTTAAGCACAGATGCATGGAGAGTCAGGATCTATCTCCACCAGACATGGACGCATCTCGACCGTCGCTTGGCTTCCCCCTCGGCACCGCCCTCCTCTTGATCGCCATCTTCACCATCAGCGGCATCTGCTCCTGCTGCTACCACTGGGACAAGCTCCGATCACTTCGCCGCTCGTTTCAGCCTCCTCTTCACGACTCTTCTCCCCCACATAAATCTCATCTCTCCTCCACGGTATCCATCTTTCTCTCCCCTCTTCGATCGTCCTCATCACCATTATGTATATTAAACACACTTGCCACACTGGATTTGTCCTTGCTGATATATTTGTATCTGTGATAGGATTTGAACCTACGGAGAGGGCAAAGCTTGCCGGTACTGATGCCCGGCGATGAAGTACCCAAGTTCATAGCCTTGCCATGTCCCTGTGAGCCCCCAAGGATCTCTGTGACTGTGGAGAAACCTCCGCTACTCACTCCGCATTTGCCTTAGAAATCGGATTATTCCCCATATATATTGTCCCCTGTAAATATATATACTCTCAGTGTATAACTACTTTTACGAATTTCATTTGGTTGTTAATTATGCAACACGATAATTAGCAGTTTCCGGTGGGTTTTCTTTCTGATTTTCTCCTTCTGGCCACCGGAGGGAAAATCAATCAGCTTATTTGGGTGCTTCTTTACTTTCGGCAGAAGAAAAGCGCCTGTGCTTGATTTTCATTCTGGGGAATTCTTTAGTACGCCATCGTGTGTGCTACAAGATAGCTACATATATTGCTCCATTATACCCTTGAGAATATTGGTTCGAGTATCATTTTTTAAAAGAAATGTTTCCAGTAGCTTTTGTCTTAAAATATGCTTTTTCATTATTATATGCTCAACTAATTAATTGCATATCTCTTTGTAAAGAATATTTGGTAGGGTCGTATGCAAGGAAAAGTCTAGATGGATTTGATTTATGAATTTATTCAAGTGGTCCGGCAGGTTTCACAGTTTTAAAAAAAAACGTATAAAGGCGCTATACAAACTGGTACTCATCACTTTTCTTATATTCCACCAAACGGATAAAGGTACTTGGCCATATCCTAACCCTTGATGTCTTATTTGTTAATTAGTCTGAATTTGGATCCAATCAAGAAATGGAAAACTGAATTGATATAGAATGATCCAAGGCATGTTTGGATTAGAAAGGAAATCTATATTTTCAACATGATATACAGTTTACAATATAAGTAATTGCGAAGTTTTATTTCGACCCACATTAATATACTTTACAACGTTACGACAAACATGATTTGTATATATCTTTTAAGCTAGGACCAATGTTTTGATCGCAACACAAGAATGAGTTAATTAGCACTTCCTGATAAAGAAGGTCAATGAGTTCCGCGACTATGAAACCAACCACACTAGTTACCCACAGATATCTTGCAGATTATCTGTAATGAGCACAATTTTTGAGATAACCACACTCCTGTTGTTGGAGCTAGAGAGCTCAAAGTCTTATATACAAGAGGTTGTTTAAAAGATGTGAGGCTCATGACATAATTATAACTCACCTTTGAGAGACAAACTATATCTTCATAAAAGAATACAATTATATGATTTCTGTCGCATCCAAATCATCCCAAATCAGACGTACCCAGATAGGATTTGGTGTCTTTCTCTGGTTGGGGGGAGTCTTCAAGAAGATATATAAAGGGGAAGGATGTGCAAAAAGAAATGATGATCCGTGAAGAATAAGTGAATAGTGTTATGGGGTTTGGGACCCCAAGTGAATGAAAAAAAAAAAAAAAAGTGGAGCCTAATGACCTAATTTTTGTGACCTAACTATAATAAGAATATGGGAAGAGGACATATACATACATATAGTACCAGAATATGTACCTTTCCGTGATAAATGACAGCAGTACATACATATTATATTGTCCACTTTATTAGTATTCCACTCTCTCATTATCAACCTTTGATTTGACGTAACTAGGGTATTCAGACATGGTGTCCCCATGTTCCACCTACCACCTGCTTCCCCTCCCACTCATCTTCCTGGAACCAACCATCTGCGCTCATGACCTAATTCTCTCTTTTTCAATCAATCAAATCCCATTTGGTTAACAGTTTAAAATATGATTTCCTTTTTCGAAATGAGATGATCGACCAATTTCTTGTGTTTTTTTGCCAATGTTTTCTTTTTGTGCAGTGTTTAACATGTCAGGTTTCAACAAGTTATTGGCCCTCTTCTGTTAGCTTGCTTTTCTCTTCCTCCTTATTGAAACCTGTACTGTGCGATATAACTTCATATAAATTTTATGTTAAATTATACAAAATTCCTCTAATCTTTATGTTATGTGTAAATAACCCCCATAACTTTTAAAGCTTGTACATTATTGATTTTGTTCATTGTCTACCCTGCAAACGATTTATTTGCATAAAAATTAGTAAGTTAGAGTTTTTTTTTGCATAGATTGAAAAGTTTAAAAATAGTCCACTATCAGTTTTAAATAGTAAGGAGGTTATTAGCGCATAATTCTACATCCGTGGAAGTTTTATCACAATAAAAAAAGCATATGCACATCCAATTTCTTTTTTTAAAAAAGCCTTTTGGCGCAGCTCTGACAAATGAAAGGAGAAAATCCAGGAATGTTTCAAATTATGTAGTGTGAAACGTCAATGGCTTCCACTTCTTTCCGGTTCAAATAATTACATATGCACTACTACAAAATACATTTTTAACGCCCTTTTTTAAACTTTTTTAACGCCCTTTTTTTGGGGGCGTATATCTAGGGGGTGTAGTAAGTTTGAGGTTTTAACGTCCTTAAAAGGAGGAAGGGCGCCGTAGGAGACCCTACGACGCCCTATATTATTTAGAAAGGGCGCCCTAGATCACTGCTTTTGGCGCCCTTTTTTTTAAGAAAGGGCGCCGTAGATCCCCTACGGCGTCCTTTTTTCATAAAAAATGACGCCGTAGGTTTTTTTAAAAAAAAATTTGCCTAAATTTTGAAAATTCGTAATTTATCGTAAGAAACTCCAAATTAGGTGGTTCAAATCTCATTTTAAAGCTCTTTCAATCCTCTATTAATGAAAAATAATAACCCATATCAGTTTTTGAATCATGGTCCAGTAACTCTTTTTCTTCAACATCAAACATCTCAAAAACGTCTTGAAATTGCCCACTCCGTTATAGGTGCTGTTGTTTCAGTTCCAGCAATAAAAACACACTGAAATCGAAAGAGGAGGGGAAGAAGATGACATATGTAAGTAAGTTTAAACACTAAACATAAGAGATGAGTAACTACAAAATAAGAGAGTTTAAATACTAACTACAAAAGATAAGATAAATGAATGAAAGAAAAAGAAGAAGCTAACTTACAATGGGAAGAGGAGAGCCATCGGAGAAATAGTTAAAACCAAACAGAAATCGCATATAAATAGAGTGAAATACGGATTTAAAATTTGGACGCCAATTTTCACGCCCAAAATTTGAACGAAGGGCACCTTTTGACGCCCTTTATTAATAGCCCTTCAGTAATAATGAAGGGCGCCTATGGCGCCCTTCATTATTATAATGATGGGCGCCATAGGTGCCCTTCACGCACGTGAACGGTGCCTACGGCGCCCTTCACTATAAATGGAGGGCGTAAAAAATGCTCTCCATTTTATATTAGACGCCCTATATTATAAATATAGGGTGTTTAAAATTTTTTTTGTCTAATTTAAATAAATAAAAAAAAATTTAAGCGCCCTTTTTTAATAAAAGGGCGCCTAAAGGTACCGTCTTCGTTATTACACCCTATTTTAAAAAAAAGGGCGCTGATATGAGACGTCAAAGCTAGTTATTGTAGTAGTGATGCAACGACCTAATTTCCATTCGGCATGAAAGTAGCCAATGCAACAATAAATTAAATGTGTGTGCACTGCCGGTTCTTGAAGTTATAGTGGTGGTATTTTATATACATATTGACCAGGAAGTTATAATATACTCCTAATAAATAATCCACCCGATGTTAAGTTAAATCCTAAATCATAAATTATTAAGTTGTGAGTTTGAATCATATGAAACCATCACTAGCTTTTTAAACAGTTCCTCCTATCTTTTTTTCATGAACAAGAACCATCAAATCATGCAAATTACATGAGAGAATGTTGTTTATCTAAACTTTTTGAGCTTCAAAACATATTAACTTTACATAAAATCTAATTTATCTAAACTTTTATATACACACATGTATGCGTTGTGTGGAAGAAAAAGAAGGAGAGGTGGGACAATGGTCGTATATTAAAGTTGAGCCGTCGTGGTACTTTGGGCGGTCAGGAAACGACGAGAAAGTAATTGATGCCCTTTTGACGATTGTTCCTGGGAGATCAAACCGACAGATTGAGAATCTCTGGAGACCGTCAAATCCTGATTATTTCTGGGATTAGTTAATTAATTAATAGCTGTTTGCCCGATGATGAGGAAGATTATTTTACCCTTTGAGGAACCAAAGCCAATGATTTGAAACTAATGTCCCGTTTAGTATATGGAACTGATTTTGATGAATTGGAAGGAATTAGAACTGGAAGTAGAAGTGGAAGTGGAAGTGAGATTAAAAGTATGTTTGGTATGCTGGAAGAAGTGAGGTATTATTTTAATTTAATATTTATAATGTGAAAAGACTAATATACCCTCAACAACAACAAAAATTCTCTTCCTCCCAAAAAAATTGTCGTCGCTGCTAATGTACCCATGTTTGCCGCCGCTGTAGATCTGAAGCCGAAGACATTGCCCGAATCATCCTTGGATGCCGGCAACACTCCGGCAAGGGGAGAGGAGCAGGTTCGAAACCGAGAAGCAGAGGGAGGAGCGTCGTGGGTTGTGAAGGCATCGTGGTAGGCGTACGCTCGTGCATGATTTGCCGCCGCTGTAGATCTGAAGCCGGAGACATTGCCCGAATCGTCCTTGGATGCCGGCAACACTCCGGCAAGGGGAGAGGAGCAGGTTCGAAACTGAGAAGCAGAGGGAGGAGCGTCGTGGGTTGTGAAGGCATCGTGGTAGGCGTACGCTTGTGCCTGATATAGGCATCGCAGTAGACGTTGTCGAAAGCGGTGGAGTTGTGAGGTAGTGATTTGAAACTAAGATCCCAAAATTAAAATGAAAGTAAACTAGAGATCCTAACATCGCATGAACAACAAAAGGCATAGTATTATTATATACTGACGTTATAATATTGCTATTGCATGAGTGAAATTTGGTGCCCTAAAATATTAGCCTCCAGATTTGAATTCATTTGGGACACTTTTATAATCCTAAGCAGTTATTTATGTAGGAACATCATATCGTACAGACTTCCCTTCGTTTTTTATCAGTCATATATAGTTCTATAACCTGTGTTATCCATATCTTCATTAACAAAATCATGAGTTGTTGTGCCGGCAAGCTCCAGGACAGGGCACATTTATAATCACTATATATAATATAACGTATGAAAACAAAGTTCCTCTGTCACTACTCGATTATTATTTAATTGAAATAATATATCCTAGATGCAAAATATCTTGTGTTTTCAATGTATTTACAATTAAAATCTATTTTGGATGATGGGCTGTTCCACCTGGGATTATAAAAAAAAAAAGACTCTGATTATAAAAAAATGAGTAAATTTTTGGTCGAAAAGGAGAAAATTTAGACTAGACTTTGGGTTCTTTTTTTTTTAACAGAAAAAAACGTAGGCCAGAATACACTTTGGGTTCTGAAGCTTAGGCCTGATAGTATATACCGATTGGGCCTTCTTTTGTTCTGGATTAGCCCATTTCTTAAGATATAGCTTTAAAAGTTTAATGGAAAACTTGCTTATTTGTTCTGGATGAGCCCATGGTAATTAAAATAAAAAAAAGTGTCAACGGTTGGAATTAAATACTATGTAAAAATATTAGTATAATATTAAAAACAACTAAAATTAATACGTGAAAACCATTCAAGTTAAATTTTAACAGTATGAATATATTTATCTATGTTTATTTAACATAATGATGTTGTTGCATAATAATTCTGAACAGTTGAAATTTGATCTGATACTGGGGACATTAAGTGGAGAGGAAATTGGGAGAGAAGTTAGGGCACGTTTGGTTTGGTGGAATTGAATGGTTCAATATGGAAATGAAATTGATTTCCATCAACTAAACATGTTTGGTAGCTAGATATAGAGTTGGAATTGGCTTCCATGTGGAGCCGATTCAACCAAAAGTGGTTGAATTGATTTCCATGGCTCACCCCATGGAAATGTAATTAGTTCTATGGAATTCTCATCTCACCCTTTCGTTTCTTCATCTCCCCTTACATATCAGCGACGGTGGGCGATGACCGACACCCCAGCTACGGCGGCGACGGTTAGCACCCCAGCAGTGACGGCCAGTACCCCAACGAGACAAATGACGGTGAGTGAGCACCCTTAGTGAAGACGAGCGAACAGGGAGCAAGCACCATTTAGCGAAGATGAGTAACGGTGAGCGACGCCGAGCAAGCACCCTTAGCGAAGACGAGCGACGGTGAGCGACGCTGAGCAAGCACCCTGACGAGCGACGCACACGAAGACGAGGAAGGAAGAATGTGAATAGTGAATGAGAAGTGTGAATAGTGAAATTAAGATAAGGGTATTTCGGCACTTTCAAGTAAAAATTAAGATCCATTTTCAATATATACCAAATGTACTTTTAAACTCCGTATCCATTTCTATTTCCATAAAAAACAATTATGCGTACCAAACGGACCCTTAGTGGAGACATTCTTCTCCAGGCAAGTACATGCATCCAAAATGATGAAAGATAATGGAAAAGAAATTACATCTTCAAATCCCCTTAGCTTTATTTTTTATTATATCTTTATAGTTTTACCTAATTTTGATCAGATCCTTATAGTCTTTTTTAATTCAGGTTCTCATAATTTCACTTAATTTTTAATCAGATTTCTTTAGTCTCGTATGACTAATTAAATATGGACCTAATTAAAAATCAAGTAAAATAATTATATGAACCAGATTAAAAATGAGATAAAACCATTTAACCTGATTAAAAATTAGATGAAATTACCATGACTTGCAGATTAATTCTACCAAAACAGTAATCCAGCTTGGATGCACTCATATGAGAGGCTCAGTCCAGCTCCATGAAGCCATTTCTTAGCCCTACACGTGAGCTCGATCCTTCATTTCTTAACAGTGACTAACCCTATTATGTTTTGTTTATTTAGGTTTCAGTTTCTGGGTTCCCCTTTAAAATCCCCAACCGCCGCTCCTGGTTACACTTTTGGCGCAGATGACAAAATGTTTTTCGCTTTTAGCGAGGCTCGTTTGGTACGTTGGAATTGATTTTGGTGAAAATTGAGATGGAAATGAATATAAATATAGAAAAAAAATGAGGGGTCAAAAAATCAATTCCATGAGTTACATCATGGAAATCATTTCTACCCATTTTGAATTCTATTTTCATTTCTAATTCCATCTCCCAATTCCACCATACCAAAATAGGAAATGAATTCTATTTCCAATTCCACTATAACAAACATGCCACAGATTCTCACTCAAAAAAAAAAAAACATGCCATAGATTCAACTTTACGCATCATCTACAAGTTAAATCAGAATTTATCCTAATGTATCATTTGATTCATTTCTTCTTCAATCCGAACTCCCAAGAGAAGTAATGGTCTTTTCTCTTTCGGTAACTGAGCAAAGCTTCATCTTAACAAGAATTTGTGAATGATTCACAGTTGAAGGGAATCAAAGTAGTAGAGTTGAAGTTGATAGAAAGAGAAAGTGAAGATAATGAGCCAAGCTGACTTTGATTTCTGAATTTACAGATGGAATCCCTGTATTTCAACCCCTTGTAGTTCAATGATGACACACTTGGGAGCTCAAGTCCAAGACTTGGTGACAGTCTAAATTGAATGTTTGAGCATTCCATTCATATCTCGTGACTTCTTTTTGTTGAACCTATCTTCGTCTATGGTGAAGGAAGATGAATCTAACCCATCAGGCTAAAATCCCTTTGCTCCCGGAACAGATTGTTCGGTCACAAGTTTTAATTGCTTTGAGGCAATCCAGTAAAAAATGAAGTAATCAGTTCAATTTTATTCTGCAGAAAGATGATTATATTGAAACCTGTACTACCTCCCTCATTCATTGAATCCAAAACTTAGAAGAAACAAACCAAAAGAAAAGAAAAATATTTGCTTCTTTTACACAATTTGCAACTTGTTACAGCAACTTCTCAGCTTCTTCCTACAGACATCTCCCACCATAACCTCCATTTCTGAACAGTGCTTCCTTAATCTCTTCAGACCCAACACAAGCTCTCTGCTCAGCCACCTTACACCACGAGAAGACCATGTATGTGAGAACAAAATTTATCCCATTTCAACATTGTATATGAAAGATTAAATATGAACCAACCTCTGAGCAAGATGCTTGCATTGTGAAGTCATTAAAGCCACTTATCACACATTGTTGAATCTCAAGACCTAATGCTTCCAAGGTATTCACTGTTGAGAGTAGTAATCCAGGCTTTGTCGCACAGCGGATATTGATCCTTGTGTCCTGGTCTCTCCTCTCAACCTCAAACTGCGAAAATAGTGAGATTACA
>JANTPZ010141754.1:0-21976 GCA_025593235.1 Vachellia pachyceras | reverse complement strand
AGCCGGACGCTCTTTCTCGAATCACATTTCCCAGCCCTTTTTAAATGAGATTCTATTACCTACTAAATTTGCCACTTTTACGATAAATGAGGATTTCTGACCTACTTTTCACTGTTGGCTTTTTTAATAAACTTTCAAAACCAGAATCCAAAGAAGATACATTCATTCATGTATCATAGAAGGCGCATTAATCAAATCAATTATTTTATAGTCATACACTCATATGGCTTATGTAAAATTTTATAAAGTTGTGATAATTATAAGTTGTATATATATTAGTCGGTTTTTAGATTTCATGAAACCCACATGATCTAAGTAATTTTGTTAAAAAAAAATACATATTTTATAACCCATCACGTTGCCGGTTCGCCAGTCAATGATGTGGAAGTTTGTTTTTGACTGTATATATTTTTTCATCTGAACCGATGTAATCAGGTTATTTGAGAACTCATTTATCTCAGTGGCCAACAAAAAATGAGTGAGGTCATCGTTCTATTATTTTCGTTGATGGTGATTTCTAGATTTCGTTGTCTACAACTTTTTTTTTTTTTGCCAGCACGTTGTCTACAACTTGAAGTGCTTTATCTTGTAAATCTATTAATGGTCCATGCTTTTAAAAGTTTGAAGTCTTTTATTAACTATTCATATGCAGAGGAAGCTGGCAGGCCATCCAATGAACACAATTTTTTTTCAGCGTCAAACCTATTTTTTATTTATATAGTTTACTTTCAATTCTGTTTTGGTCCTTAAAATTTAAAAATGATGGTTTTAATTCCTCAAATTTACTCTATCTAAAACTGTTAATCAATGTAATCTTAAAATATCTGTTGGCGATATTGGTGGGAATAGTTCTTTGAAGAATATAAGAAGAAGAGATGAAGATGAAAAAGAAAGTTGTGCACAATGTCTCCAAGGCGTGGGCAACACTTTCCTTTAGGCTTAATTCACTCCCACCTATTCCTATATTATAGGGTGCAAGTTGGGTTAACCGGTAAATTTTCTGCAGGATACAATAGAGACCCTTGAGTATGGATTGCACTCCCTACACTCAAGCCAAGACAACAAAGGTTTTTACAAAGTGATAATTTGGTTTTTTCTAAGTGTGCACTCAAAGAGAAAGACAATGAGTTTGATCTTGTTGTGTGTAGAATTGTATGTCTAAATGGGGGGATGGGGAGGGTATTTATAGAGGATTGAGAGATGTCTTGAAGTGGTGCCTTTTGGAAATAATGTCTCTTCAATTAAGAGTTATAACCATACCACTTCAAGAAGTCACAACCATATGACTTTTCAATGAAAAGTTGCACCTTTATGATATGTAGGGATGCATAACTTTATAATTATAACCCCCTATACACCCCTTCAAATAAACTAATTAATTTATAAATTATTTAATTTATAAGGACACAACCTTTTTAAATAATCACATCTTTTCATTTAAAAATCACATCTTTTTATTTAAAAGTCACATATTTTCATTTTTAAAAAATACTCCAACAGGCTCCAGCCCGCCATGCCCAACCCACCAACCCGCTGCCTATTTTTTTTAATTTTTTTATTTTAAAAATAATATATTATATATTTTTCTTACATTTTTCATCTCAATATTTTTTTAAAGTATGATAAATAATACTTAATACATTCAAAAATTGTATAGAATTTTTTATTTTTCATATCAACTTTCTATAATACTATATTTAAAATTATAACAACACGTTAATATTTATATTTTTGTTTTAAAACATGAAAAAAATATCATTATTGAAAATTTATTAATAGAAAAATAATCATGAGTCAATTAATATGATATGGTTATACAATCTTATGAAAAAAATTGGGAAAAAAAGGAGGAAGAAGAAAGAAATTTAATTTTTTTAAATAAAAAATAAAAAAAATATTCTGGCGGGTTGGCGGGCTAGCCCACCAACCCGCCAGTGGCGGTGCAGGCTGCATTTTTGCAGCCCGCCAACAGGGGAGGTGTTGGCGGGCTAACCCGTATTACCACCTCTAATTATATTTATGATTAACTCTAAATTCCAATTAGCTCTTATAATAAAAACATGAGGTAATACTAGCTCATGTGATAAATATAAGATCCAGTTAACCAATTTAGAGAAATTAAAAAAAATGATTAAATTAAGGGTCAAAGTAATACAATTATGTTTAAGATCATATACTAAAACATGGGCACCTATCCAGCATGAATTCAAACTTTGGCCCATGAGAGATTAATTTTTTTCACTGGATCCAACCCTGTCAATTAATCTTAATATTTATATATCTTGAAATGGGAGTCTCATTTTTCACATTCCCTACAACACAACTCATAGATGATCAAGAGGGAAGAGAAGAAGGTTCGCTGGGCTAGCCCAAGACAGGCCATCTGGGTCATGGGTCTCATTGTTAGTATCCAATTGGGAGGCCCATTTTGTTAAGTCTGCCCAGTATGATAGATTAGGGGATTGGAAAACTGTATATTGAACCGTTCTAATTCTAATATTAAAAATCTATATTAATTTTTTTTTGTTACATATAATAAAACAATTATGAAATACAGATTTAAGGTGCAAACAAATTTTAACACCACAGAACTATCCGACTCTATCGGATTCCAATATTATCGAATTTGCTCAAGGTAATTCTTTTAAAAATATTTTATATATTTACACATATATGAAATTAAAATATCAATTTAAAATGATCAAAAACCCATCCACTAAAATCAACAATGTTAATAGGTGAAGATTCCTTGAAAACAGGGGGAACCAAGCAATTAGACAAAAAAGTTATTTATTTTTCTAATAGTCAGCCTCTGTTTTTAACTTTTTTAAAAAAAAAATCAAAACGCTTAATTGGGTATAGGCTTATTGCCTATTGGCCCTACAATGTTTTTTTAGGCGAAATTCCGATGTCGTTGAAATGTAAGTAAATGACTTTTCTTTTCTCTAGCCAAACACGAAACATGGACTTTTTCAAATGAAATTAAAAATGTAACGTGAGGTTTTTAATTTGAAAAAAAATCAAAATTCTTTTTTTTTTTTACGTCCACTTCAATATTCTTTATTAAGCTCTTCTGAACTAAAGTTAGGAGTCAAAAAATTACCGGCCACCTAACAACAAGGAAATCTTTTCTTTATTTTTTATAGTAATAAAAGATTCATCAACGTCAATATTCACATAAAAAATGTTTCTAATTTTTCTTCTGGTCTGACATAAAAAAATCCTTCGTAAAATTTAAAATAAAAATTAATCATAGTATATCCAGGTAATATAATAGCTCAATACAAGCTTTTTGTTTGGTTGGCAAAATTAATTGGCCTTCACATAATTATTCTAATATCGTGTTTGATATGAATGAAATGAGTGAGAAATATTTATCGTGACTGTTTGATTTTATACAAATTTTTTAATTTTAAGTTTCTAAGAAATGAGTGCTTCTATGGGACTGTTCATTTACATCGGAACTAAAGGAAAAGGTAAAAAAATATTTTATCTATTTATTTAATCTTATTTAATAAACATGTTTTTAAACCAAAAATCACCTTCCCCCTCTAGCTAAATGCATGTGTCTTTGTATTATAAGTAATATTATTTGAGCAATTTTTTAGCACTAAATATAAAAACATCTAGCAATAAGAATTATAACATCTATAAATGCACTGAGTGTTCAATAATTTCTCAATTAATGGTCATTGTACATAATTACTGTTCAAATGACATATAAGCACCTAACTTTAGAACACATGTTTGGGCTCAGCTAATGGAATTCCAAAATTTACATCTTTTTTTTTAAAATTGTATATATTTTTGTACTTTTTAAAATTTGATGGTTAAAATTGTACCTTATTCTATTATAATACAAAAAAAACTATATTCGATGTAGAAAGATAAATAATCAAAATAATTAATATAATATTTGTAAGAATTAAAGCATGGTTGAGTGCCTTGTGAACCAATCTCATTATTTAACTCAAGTCAAAGCATCAAATTATGACTTTAAAAGAAGGAAAGAAATTATTACACAATGGGATCAATATTCAACATCCCACTCCATTGACGGAAGACACATTTCCAAAATCCATTAGATCATTTTTCCTTATTTATGGAGGCAAAAAAACTAATTTAAAAAATAATGACATAAATCAACTGGTTAAATCTAACTAGACATGTTAATTTTTTAAAATGTGATAAATTAATATTTTAAATTTTTATTGTGAAAAATGTTCATATTCAATTCCTACCAATGTTTTGATTGAACCTGAAGATAAGAAAAGCAATAATAATATAAAAAGAATACGATGTTGAAATGATTGACACAATCAATGATTTGTGATTAGGTTTTATTGAGATGTGTTGTGATGATGTATTACAAGTGATGGAACAGCCAAACAGGCGGCGAAGTAAGCAATAAGACGCTGACATGAAGCATTTAAAAAGGCCAAAAAAAACTAATATTATATTTGATATGGTCAAATTGGAAATGAACATTTCCTATGTTTGGTATAGTGGAATTGGGATGGAATTAAAAATAAAAATAGAAATAGAATTTAAAATGGGTAGAAATAAATTCTATGATATAACCCATAGAATTGTATTCAATTCCATGAAATTGATTTTTTAAACCCTCATTTTTTTATATTTATATCCATTTCTATTTCGATTTCTATTTCCACCTCAATCAATTACAACCTGCGAAACCAGCGATAAAAGAAAGGACATTCAACCACGATGTTGCTTTCTGGGGAAGTCCGCTTAATTTAATTATAAACTCTTCCAATTCTATTTAGACACGTTTCTAATATAATAACAATACTAATTATAAATTGTTAAAATAATGGGGGGAAATAGAATAAAGGATCTAGATAAAATAACATTTATTGAAGAGTATATATACCAAATAAAAAATCATTATATAAATGGATAAATGCTTATATTAATATATATATATATAAGAAATATTGAATTTTTGATGATATTGATACAAATCTTGAAAAAAAAGTAAAAAATATAATTACATGAATGATTGGCTGTTTTCTTTTTAAATTCATAATATAAGAGAAACTGTGAAAGATTTGACTAGAGGCAATTTAGAATTGTTAAATTTATATTTTGATACTCTGATCCTTCTAAACAATTATAGTTTCTATCATCATTTAGAATAAATATTATTTTTCTAGATCTTTTATTCTAATGTTCCCAAAATAATAGTATATAACTAATGCGTTGAACCAGATACAAGACAGCCTTGATACATTTTAGTTTTTAGTCAATATGTAATTTGGGTGGACATTGGAAAAGCTACTCACCCATTTAGAATCTTCGAAATATTATTTAAATTTGAAGTAGTCAATAGTATTACATTGTTTTGCCTGCCTCTGTGGTTAAAGATATTTTTTAAGGCCAAAAAATAATATTACTTTCATTCTTTGAACCCCAGCGGCCTTTGTAACTATTGTCACTCCCATCATCTTTAATAGTTTGTAGATCTGATTTGGTTGTGCTTCGATTTTTGACGTAATTGTAAATAAACGTGGATTCATAAACAAAGGGAAATGCTAATTCCACTCCAAAAGGTTGAACTTGTATTAAAATGATGCTATATATTATAATCTTTTTCGGATCCTAAATCTTAATATTTTAGTTTCCATCACTAATTCAAATAATTAAGCATCTATTATGTGTCCGTTTGAATCAACGGTGAAAATTACTTTTCTAATGTGATTTATAATTTATAAGGTAAGTATGTAAAAGAAATTTTATATCGATTTATATGAATGCACTTCTCTAACGCCATATCAAACATGCCATATATTACAGTAAAACATATTTCTTTCCCTATAGTGCTTGATTTGGTCAAAATTATGTGACACAAATTGGGCTTGTTTGGGGAGGTCGTTTGCCTCCCCCAAAACCATTCATTCGCCTACCGAGACAAAACTCCTCTCACATATTCACCTCAGAATCTGTGTTCATGCTCCCAACGGACTATCCAAACAAACCTAAAAAATGTAAGAACTTTGACGCAGGCCAATTGTTTTATTTGTTAAACACAAGAACATTAAAATGAGAACCCTAGAAATTGAATAAAAAATAATTTGAGACATTGGGCTTGTTAGGATAGTCCGTTGGGAGAACTGACACAGATTTCAAGGTAAATATGTGAGAGAAATTTTGTCTCGGTAAGCACAGGAATGGTTTTTGGGAAGGAAAACGGCCTCCCCAAACAAGCCCATTTTTGTTTATCTATAAATGTGAACATCAAATAAGAATATATTACTGCATATATTTTATTCATTCGTTTGCTAAATTAAGTTTAAATACATATTCATCACACATGCTATTTTTGTGAGTCAATGTGCTTGTTTGGGAACATTGTTTCTCAAACGGTGCACATATTCTAATATAAAACCATCTCGAAATCTGTAAAAAACATCTCGAAATTCATTAAAATCATCTCGAAATCCATAAAACCATCTTGAAATCCGTAAAATACTTCGAAATCTGTAAACTCATTTCTTCCAACGGATTTTCCAAACACAAACAATCTAATTTAACTTAATATATATATATATATATATAATGAAAGTGAAGACGTTAAAGTTACTCGTTGGCCCAAAAAAAGACGTTAAAGTTACTCAAAAATAACAAAAATGATACAAATTTGACCAGAGTCAAACAAAATAATTGTGTATGTCTAGAAAATTTTTTTTTTAACATTACAAATAAATCAAGATAAAAAGTATTACAAAATCTATAAAATATTTAAAAATATGCAAACTCTTCCCGCACAATATGATAAGCCAGGCTTAGAAACTTCGTCAGAAGACCTTTTCAACTCTTGATTTCTCATTATTCAACGAAAGACAAAGACAATCATAAAGTCGTACTGACGTACTCCCTCCTTTTCATATCAGCCGTCGCGAAAACAATTTTTAAGGAAAGGTAAAAATAATTAAATAATATCTTATTTCATATAACTGGTAACTATATATTAAAAAGTGGGTTAAAGAATACATTTAACCCTTTAAATTTATTTTAAATTTTTATTTTAGTAATTTGAATTTAAAAAGCGTACATTTAGTCCTTTATTTTTAACAGTGTTAGTTTTATTTAAAAAAAAATTATGATTCAACAAATTTAAAGCAGTGATTCTGCTATTAAATGCGGATAAAATATGGTTAATTTTAAAATATAAAAATAAATATATTAAATAATCAATATTTAAAAATATTTTAACATTATTTAATTACAGAATTGTGATTGAATTAGCATTTTCCGTTAAGTGAAATTAATAGTGTTAATGTTATAAGGCTAAAAGTGCACTTTTTAAATTTAATAGATCAAATTGAAATTTGATTTAAACTTAAAGTATTAAATGCATACTTCGTCTAACAAGTGCAATGTGTTTTCTTTAAGTGAATGCTACTCTTGATTTTACAATTTTTAAAATGTAAAATTAACCAGGGATAAAAAAGAAATCAATGCATGCTTGAAATCTAAAATTGATGGCATAAAATATGAAAGAGACATTTTTTGACTAATAATAATGTGAAATGGATAAAGAAATTATACATAAAAAAATTATTGATTAAGTCATAACTCTTTGAGAATTCAATTATACCATTAAATATTGGCAACTACCTCTCAGTTGAACTCCAACTTATGGGTCATACATTAAAACCAGTTTATATCCACATCATCTTCATTCTTTTGAAAACAATTATAGTTGAAACACTGTCAGACACTTAACATATGCATATCTTCTAGTAGAAATACGAATCATAATTCATCGTGACCTGAGAGGTTATCCTCTTTTCGTTAGAGATAACCCTGTTAGTTGTACCCTTCAATTTTTAAGGTGACCACGATTTCCACTAACATGTTATTTTTTCTAAAGCATTAGTTTTTCAAAATATTTTTCCTCCACTAATAAATAATAGTTTTATGATTCATTAACTTAATTTCTGAAATCTGGAAAGTATTGAATAATGATTATTTTAAATTAAATATTTTAATCCATGTAACAATAATTTATAGTAATGATTTATTAAAAGCATGAGGGAGTTGTACGTCACTACGGTCTCCTTATTTTTTCACTAATTTTTTTGGTGAATACTAATTTATACTACATTATAAAATACTTTTGTTCATTTTATATATCATTTTACAATATATTATTTATTTTAGTAATAAAGTATTATGTATTCATAAATATGGATAATTGATCTATATTCAGTAAAGGGCAAATGTGCAATTATACCAATAAAGTTATGGCCGAGGAGCGTCTGGTACCATAAAGTTTTCGAGGATGCAAAAATACACATGAAGTTTTAAAAGGGTGCAGATTTGACAATACCAACGGTTATTTGAAAACGGACATTAACAGCGTCCATGTTGGCAAGACAACAAGGCGGGCTTTTAAAACATCATGTGTATTTTTGCACATAGAAAATTTTATGATGTTTGACGCTCCTTGGTCATAAATTTATTGGTAGAATTACACATTTGCCCATAAATAAATCCATAACACAGTTATTGAGATGTATTAAATAATAATTTCAATTAAAGCACAGTGAAACTGACATTTGGGAAACAACCAAAAACGTTTTATGCCTTTTCTTAAGTACCACGCTATTTTCTACAAAAAAGAAAAAATTAAAAATTCAACTCAAACTCGGTTTGATCACCGAATACTCTTCGATTTGATTGCCGGCAGCTGCCACAATGGCGACGTAGAGAGATTTTCTCGCTGAATATCAACTATAACTCACCACAATCGTCCTCTGTCGTCATGGAGTCATCGTTAATAAAAACATAACGGCGTTAGTGATAGCCCAACAATTTTAACATGTTAACCTCTGATTTAGGTCATTTTGAAATTATAAGAACTAACAGGTTCAAACAAATTAAACTTAATAGCGTCATTAGGTTACGTCAGCAAACTCTGATTTAGGTTACGACAAATTAAATTTTAACATGTTAACCTCTGATTTAGGTTACGACGATGAATGACGATTGTGGCGAAAATACACATGAAATTTTAAAAATATCTAGTCATTAGGTCACGCCAGCAAAACTTCATGTGTATTTTTGCACCCTAAAAAATTTTATGGTTCCAGACGCCCCTCGGCCATAACTTTATTGGTAGAATTGCACCTTTACCCTAAAAGCCTGCCTAGCTGTCTTGCCAACGTGGACGTTGTTAACGTCCGTTTTCAGAAAATCGTCAGCGTTGTTGAATCTGCATCCTTTTAAAACTTTTTGTGTATTTTTGCACCATCGAAAACTTTATGATACCAGACATTCTTCGACCATAACTTTATTGGTAGAATTGCACCTTTACTTTTCAGTAAACGGCTCGGAGAGAAAAGAAGAGGGAAACTCAATATCTAGTGTTCAAGGAAAATTTTAATTAAATCTAACTAAAATGATAAAACTTAAATTTAGACCTATATTCTTAACAAATTTCTTATCACCTTGAGGAGATTACATAGGAATTTATAAATCTAGAAAAATTTTCCAGTATTTCCTGAAAGTTTAATAGCTCATTTCTCTTCTCTCCGGGGTGACAACAAAGGTGACTTGGGGAGAACAAAAAGGTGGCTTTGAAAGAGAGAGAGAGGAGAGAGAGAGAGAGGGGCAATGGGATTAATTAATAAAATACTCAAAAATTTTAATTTTAATTTTATCTACCTTCAATTTATACTAAGTCCCTAAATTTTGATCTGTTATTTATCTATTACTTTATTCTTTAAAATGAATAAATACATTTAAAAAACTTATACATATAATCTTATACAGTTATACTAACGTATATAGGTATATGTACGACAAATTTTCTAATTAAATTAGATAAATGGTTTTTAGATTTTAAAATAAATTAAAAATGCTGATGACGATGGCTAGTGAAGGAGCAAGCAACGTTAAAACATATAATTGCAAGTACCTAAATTTTTTTTTATTTTAGAAAAACATAGTAATTGTTTTACCAAAAAAAGAAAGCCATAGTAATTTATTATTACAATAAAGTTTAATTATCAAAACTGGTAACTGAGTCTTGAAATTAAATGAAACATTAAACCCAATTTCATCTTTAAAATGAATATAAAAGGCAAGTTCTATTTTATGCAAAAAAAGGAAAGTTTATTTAATTTATGTAACTTGTTGAAATTAAAAACTTAACAAATTATCAAACACTAATATTACTGCCTTTTTGGAAACAAACAAAGAAGGGGAAAAGAAAACTTAATTCATGTATGACCAGTCTTCTCGGTCAAACAAAACTGGAGTTGGGGGTCGTCGTTCTCAATGACTAGTAGTATATTTCGAGAAACTCAATACGCGCCATAGCTGCGACTGGTCAAACTCATGAATCTGAGCTGATATATATTTTATACTGAATATATAAATATACTGAAAAATAATTTTCCTAGTAATATATCTAATTTTCTTCATTGCTAATTTTCTATTTAATTCAGTTAATTCTCTTCCGCCAATCGCCCGCTTTCATGTCGTTTTGGCTGGCGCTGACCCAAGATGACTCGTTCTTCGTCAGCGATTTGTTTCTAGAGGGAGAAAGCACGAAAGCAGAAACAGCCCAGAAAAACAACGAATCATCCTCTCCTACAATCTCAAGCGACAAAACATCAACCCCTCCATATTTAAATATACATTAGCAACTCTCTCTCTGCGTGCGCCCTGTTTCTTCTCTGTGTTAATCTTACGTTGCGTTTGCCCTAGATCTTTCAAGAGCATTTGGTTTTTGGCGATCTTTGATCGTTCCGAGCTTCGTTGCAGCTGAAGCCAAAGCTCAAAGGTGCTCATACTGCTCGTTTCCACGTTTCTTTGAGTGTCTTTGGCTTCATCAAGAGTAATTCTTTTTTTCTTTTCTCTGCTTTTCTGTTTGAAATTGCTGTCATTTATTTGTTTCGTCGGGGATGACGACGAAGGATGGTGTAAAATAGCCCGAGAAAGGAAGGACCTTGTTTGAATGATGTTGGTTGATTCGTATTTTCAGGGTCACTTCTATCTTTCTCGTTTGCGTACTTAATATGGCATGCAGTGGGGCTTGGGTATCCGTGTGAGGTTGACCGTTATGTATGACATAGTTTGCTTTTTGGATTTGAATTTTATCCTGTGTTCCTCATAGGGAGACTGAAATTATGATACCGGGGCTTCGAATTTATGATTCGAATTATGATGATCTTTTACTATATAGAAAGATTCTTGATGAGTGTGTAGTTTTGAATTTTCCCGCAATTTCCATTTATGTTATAGGATTTTACAAGATTCACCCATGCAACTGGCTGTTGTCTAATGGAATTTAAATTTTACTTCAGCCACGGAAAATCTCCAATCTGTAATTTGATTGGATATTTTGTTGTGTTGGCCTGCATTTTTATGTCTAAAGATTTTAATCGTTAACATCTGGGTCTCTGACTATCAACATTAGGCTCTCTTCCTTTGTTCGCCCTATGTATATCGTGCAAATCCATTTGGGCAGGGATATCTGTGTAAAGATTGAAGTTGTTTTTACTAGTTGAATTGAATTTTAATACGTTTGCTATATGTTTTAATTTCAGATTTTTCTGTTACTATCTGCTGAAGGCATACTGTGGGCAATATACTTTATTTTCTTGCATTTGAGGATGTTAAATGTTGTTGAAAAGGAGAATTGTTAGAGGAGAAGCTTAAAGCATTTTCTTAAATGAAGACAGCAAAAGTTTGGCGTCTGGGCATGGGTGAAATGCAGATCTTGTCTGGTTCTCGCCATCGTCCATTGAAGAGGCCACTGTGGATTATTGTCTTGGTTCTCTTCGTATGCCTGTTTCTAATCTGTGCTTACATATACCCACCAGGCAGTGGTTCCGCCTGTTATGTGTTTTCTTCCAAAGGATGCAAGGTTTTTGCAGATTGGCTTCCACCTCCTGAAAGGGAATACACAGATGAAGAGATCGCATCACAAGTTGTGATTCATGACATTTTGAATGCACCACATGTCCTTCCCAAAAATCCCAAAATTGCCTTCATGTTTTTGACTCCGGGTTCACTTCCATTTGAAAAATTGTGGGATAGGTTTTTCCAAGTAAGGATGTCTCATACTCCTCTTTCTCCAGTTATTTATTTTTTTCTGTTTCATGCTTTCTATCAATTTGTGTGCTGCTGTATATTTTATTTGTGAAGAACTGATTCATTTCAAAATCGCAAGTTGTTCAGCAACGACCTAGTAATGCTTTTTATTATTTTGTCTCATTCTTTTTTTCTGACACATAACAAGCTGACTTAAGCATGACAATCCTTTGAGCTCAGACAAGGAATTCAAGGTAAAAGTAATGGTTGCAATATTGCATTTTTTAAATGTAAAATGCATAGCAATTTATTTAAAAGGAATAAATGGTATAATAGTTATTATAACTTGTTCTGGTCTTAATGATACTTTACTGCCCCTTTAGATAAAGATTATGTCCTTGGTTGCTTTGGGGCCTTGCCTGCTATTTATAGTTAAGTTTTCTGATTCTCTGAAGCTGTCCGTTCCCATTGATTTTCAATGCAATATGTGAAATAGGCCTGTGTTGCATGAACTGTTTTTTTTTGTCTCTTCCATATTTGTTGGTCTATTGTCAGTGTATGAGTATAATAATCTTTAGTTGTGTATTCATGGAAAGAGGGCTTCACTTCTTTTTGGCAGGGTCATGAAGGCAAATTCTCCGTTTATGTGCATGCTTCTAAAGCCAAACCACTTCATGTGAGCCGGTATTTTGTTAACCGGGATATACGCAGTGATGAGGTGCATAAATTGGCCTGTAATTGTTCTGCTCTGTTTCTAGCATTTATAAGTGGTGTTGCCTTGTGTGTATGAAGTATGGACATAAATTCTTCAAATACAATGTAATAATATAAAGTAATAACTAATCACTGTATTTATTCAATCCTGTTCGCATAACAAATTACAAAAGGGTTAATGGCATTATAGGAGCAGTTTCTATGCATCTAGTTTGTGATCATTGGTTAAGACTATAATGAGTTGTTCACACAGAAGCTGAGAAAATGATTGTGAAATAGGTTGAAGTCTTTAGAACTGCACGGTCAACTACCGAGAGTAAGCAGCCAAATCCATAAAGAAAGTCAATAATTTGAATTTTTATTTGACACATGTCAAAATGAATTATTGATAAAGATGATTTTCCATTATGTTTCTTAAAGTAATCACTAAAGCTCGTCTCATGGCTTAGAGATAGTGTTGAATTTAATGGTAGGAATAATAGAATTGCTGAATGATGCACAGAGGATTTGCATATATGTCATAACTCATGACTTTCTGATTTTTGGAAACTGAGCATTTTTGTTGACTTGAGAACTTTCATGATATTATAAGAATCTAATATTGTCTTTGCAAATAGGTGGGCCAATGAATTGAGTTGTTTATGCGCTAGACTTGTCTGCAAAACAGCTTAAATTTGGCTCAACTTATCCATTAAATGAATGAAAATATGAATCTTGTTTAATTAAATGAGTCAAGTTTGAAAATTTGATTTTCAGCATGTTAAGCTAACTACAATTATTCGCTTGTTGATTCACTCACAGGGTTAGAAGTCAACAAGTGTTGTAAATTTCAATTTCTATATTTTTGCAGAGCAATGTTGTATTCTGTTGTCATTAATTGGTTGCTTCCTTCAGCCATTTTTTAATAAAATATAATTTGTGAAATGTACCTGTAAGATGAGCTATTGCCATTCAAGTAGTAAAAATAATAATAGCAATTAGCTCGAGTAATCATCATTTGGTTTATCTAATGAACTGCTTTAAATTAGTAGTTGTCTTGTCACAGGTGGTATGGGGGAAAATTTCTATGGTTGATGCAGAGAGACGGCTGTTAGCAAATGCTCTGCAAGATCCGGACAATGAGCAATTTGTTTTACTTTCTGAAAGGTCAATGGGCCATGAGAAAATTTAAATATTCTATTCTTATTCTGAGTAGCATTGGTTTTACTAACTCTGGTTTGTTTATATTGTTTTTACAGTTGTGTACCACTGTATAATTTTGACTACATTTACAACTATTTGATGAATACAAATATCAGCTTTGTAGATTGGTATGCTAAAATCTGCTATATGTACTTTATCTATATATATTGGTTTTATTGGTAGTTCGTCTGATTTTGCATTCTGTTTTCAACTTTCTGTCTTTTACTAATGCAGCTTTGCTTTTTTTTTTTTTTTCTTCTTCTTCTTAGCTTTAAGGATCCTGGTCCTCATGGCAACGGCAGGTATTCAGAACATATGTTACCAGAAGTTGAGATGAAGAACTTTAGGAAGGGTGCACAGGTATTTTTCTTGCTGGAATCATAGTGGAACCAGGAATAGAATATTTGAATCAATACTTTGCTTGTTCATATGAGTAGGAATTGAAAGTCTGGACATATCACTACTGTTTAGACCATTTTATTTTGGAATCACTGTTATCAGAGAATACCAGTTAGATAATTAGATGCATGGGAGCTTTTCATATCTTTTTGTAGGCTTTACCTTCATACAATTAGCAACACATGCTATTTGTTGAGTACTTTGACAAAAACACTGACTATGAACCAATTTATAATAACAATATATTTTTCAATGTTTCCTTAATCCAAATTATTTTTACTTTCTGTTTTGAGCCCAACCAGCATTTTACTGCAATTCGATGTTGCTGCTCATGTGCATCCATGCAGTTTATTTCCCGGTTTAAGGCTCAGTGATGCTTTGAGTTTGCCCCTTTTTGTTATTTGTTATTAGTTTATACCTTTATATTACTCTAAATACGTGTTGCACATTTAAATGTCCCGTTTTCACTTTTTCCTGCAGTGGTTTTCTGTGAAGCGACAGCATGCTGTTATAATTATGGCTGACAATCTATATTACTCAAAATTCCGTACTTACTGCCAGGTGAAGTTATTCTTAAATATGGCTAAATTTGAAGTTGAAAGAAATTTTGTTTATTGTTAATATTTGGTCTCATGTTGTTAACGTGACTATACAAACTTGTATATAATATTTCATTGTGTCTTGTGTCTGAACTTTTGATTGTGTCCTGTATATGGGGACCTATATGATTTCATATGCAATAATATGTTTATTGATTGAGTTTTAGTTTCACGCAAGGAGTAGTTGAACAGTGGGTTTTATGTATTTTGGTGATAACAAGAGAAATAAGGATATAGCACTTTGATGGGCATTAGCCTAGAAGGATTTTTTATAACCTGTGCAAGTCACTATTGAAATCAGCGCTGCTACTCAAAAAAAAAAAAAAAAAAGAAGCTTTGCAATCTCTCTGTCATTTTTAACTGAAGACTTGCACCATAAGTTTGCATAAAAATGTTGAAAATTCTGGCATACCGTAATATCCTTCCCCTTGAGATCTGCACTTAGTTCCTTTTTATGATTTTGAAAATTGAGTCCCTGATATGCATTAGCATTGCCACTGGAACTAGGAAAGAGACACCTGATTATCCTAAACAACGTAGAGCTTATAAGTAAATTCTGTATATAGAGCTCGTTTGGATGTGATTTTGAAAATAGCTTTTACAGATTCCGAGGTAAAATCTAGGTTTTGGAGAATAGATTTTGGAAAATAACTTTTACAGATTCCGAGGCAAAACCTAGGTTTTGAAAAGTGATTTATGTTTGTGAAGTTATTAGCTTTTACGGATTCCGAGGCAAAAAAGTGGGTAGGAAAGAGGAAAGAGAAAGAAAGAAAAAGTAGGAAAGAGGAAAGAGTAGGAAAGAGAAAACCTAGGTTTCAAACTGAGGTTTTGTAACCAAAATAGCTTTTGGGAAAAAAATTTTGCTTGGACAAAACCTCGGTTTTGAGGTAAAACTTAGGTTTTGAAACCAAACCCAGGTTCTAGAATTGGTTTCCAAACAAGCCCATAGTCATGTTTGTCATGTTTCCGTGGAATTTTGATGTTTAATTTTTCTAATATTTGGTTGAACTGTTCAATTATTGATGTTAAAGTTCTTGAATCTTGATGATTGCAGCCTGGTGTGGAGGGGAAGAACTGTATTGCTGATGAACATTACTTGCCAACTATCTTTCACGTGAGCTTTTCACCTTAAATGCACTTCCTTTTTGGTTTTTCACAGTTGCTTAACCTTCAACTACTGATCGTGTTACTTTTGATTCAGATAATTGATCCTAAAGGAATTGCAAACTGGTCAATAACCCATGTAGACTGGTCTGAAAGAAAATGGCATCCAAAATCTTATAGGGCTCGGGATGTAACATACGAGCTTTTGAAGAATATTACGGTATAGTTCTGTTAAAGCTGCAACTTATATAGCAAATCTATGAGCGTTTTTTATCTCTTTTTTAGTGAGTTTGTATATTTCATCTGATAACTGTTGTTTGGCTGAGCACATGTCAAGTCTGCTAACCCATCACATTTTGATTATTCACATTTTAGTAGTTCTGTCATCCCACCATTGCGTTATGTAGTTCTGTTGTGGAAACTCCTTGAAGCTTCCATGTCTCAATGAGGACGAGAATAGTGGACATTTCCAATAGTTGACTCATTTAATGCTTGAAATTTTGATTTTCACGATTCTTTTCTGTACTTGCAGTCCATTGATGTCAGTGTGCATGTCACCAGCAATGAGAAGGTATGGTATTTGAGAGCCCTACTGATTGGTTCTATTCAATTTGCACAGGGTAACCTAACAAAAAACTTGGGTTTCTACAGAGAGAGGTGCAAAGATGGCCTTGCTTGTGGAATGGGATTCAGAAACCATGTTACCTGTTTGCCAGGAAATTCACTCCTGAAACATTAGACAACTTGTTGCATCTATTTGCCAACTACTCATCACCTTGAGCCAACTACTTTTGACTGGATTCTTTGGTCTTTCGGCCTCCATGTCTCTCATAGAGCATGAGTTGTAAATTGCATCATATTATTGTGGCTTGATTGCCTGTCAGCCGCCATTCATGGGATCTGGATGCCAAGGGAACAAGCACTTCATCAGGGCATGACCTAATTTGGACCAGAGGCGAAGGAGGTAGTGTTGCTTCCTTGAGTATAGATGACCGAACTTTTCTTTCCATTTTTGGTTATCAGTGCTTCTAGTTCCATCACAAATTTTTGGGGGATCGTATGATTTATGGTGGCCAATCTTTGTAAAATTTGCACATTGTTTAGTTAAAAATACAGCACCACATTGCTTCTTTAGAAACTTGCACCACATTGATTGATGTGTAATTTGAAAGTGTTAGATATGAATAACAGAATTGAGTTTAGTTACCTTCGTAACATCAAGCTGTGATTCCTTTTCTTCGGTAGAATTACGAATTATTCTTCCTCCAGAGAAGATCGCGAAAACAAACGATACTCTCTTTACGTACTGTAAGCTATGACATTTAAAACTGTTTTAAGTTGAGAACATATAATATGTTGAATAGCAGAAAACTGATAAATTTGACTCTTCTTTGAAGATGGTTGGTGGTTTGATTCTTGGTTGGAGAAACTAATTAGAAGATAATTTATTTTTTGTCATACCTATGGATTAGTCTCCACTGTTACATGTGTTGGCAGAAGCAAGGTAAAAAGCCTTTTGTGCAGAGATTCAAAGGTTTTAGATTTTTTTTAAATACCCTGATTTATGCAGAGAGAACATAAGAAAGAAAATAAGAAAGTTGGAAAAAAGAGGTGTGGAGAAGAGAGAATGTGTGGTGGAGGAAAATGTGAGTGAATGCAATAAATGCAATTATATTAATATGAAAAATTAAATGGGGTAAAATGGGAACTCAACAGCACATATTTAATACAACTTAGAAGTGTTTCAAATAAAATCCGAAAATTGTCGCTTACATAAGAGAAGGAACAGAGGGAGTGTTATGGGTTTCCAGTGAAACGAGTTAGGGAGCGTGATGTTTTGTAGGGTTGATATGAAATATGAAACTTCACACTTCGGATTTCCACAGATGTGGATCTTGGTCATTGTGGCAAAATTTAGTAAAGGTACTTGACAGATGTGAATCCAAGTCATTGTGGATTTCCCAAATCCAAAAAATCAAGTGTTTGAGAGATGAGTTGCACAATATCTAATATATTAAAAGAAACAATTATTAAAAGAGGGACAGTGAAGTTTCCTAGGGCAAAAGCAATACCCATAAAAAAAGAATACAAGAACAAAAGCAAGAGATTCACAGCTGCGAATCCAGATAACTGGATTTCCCAAATCCAAAATTAACTCTTAATATGGAATGTGAGCAAATGGAATCAGCCTTTTACTAGACCAACAAAATCATAATACAAACTATAAATAGTTCATGACTAGCTAGTTGTCTCACCAAAAAACCAATACAATATACACAAAAATTTGGCTTAAAAATCGCAAGGAGATGGCTTCCTCCTTCTTCAATGTTTCTCATCTTTCTGTACTCCTACTTGTCTTGTCAATAGGTTAAATTTTTAATTCAAAACAAAATACTTTAATCTCTCTCTTTTTTTTAATATAAAATCTAAAAAATCTATCATCTTTAGGAGTAATAAATGCTCTTATAGGATATTTAAATGGGCATTAACCCATTATAAGTTTAAAAGTTTTGTGATTTGACAGGAAGAATGATGGAGGAACGAGTGGTGGCAGCTAAAATATGCTCAGAACCAATAGGCGCGTGTGGTGGCAGAGGTCAATGTGATCAGCGTTGTAGGCAAAGTCACGATGGTGGGCAAGGCACTTGTAATTTGGGCCTCTGTACCTGTAATTATCCATGCGGGTCCTCCACCGATGGGCCCAATATGGATTGAACTGTGGGTCTGGGCTTTGCGAAGAGCCCATTCAATCTGGGTTTCGGGCTTTTAAAATAGCGGCAATGCTACTTTATCATGCAAATGTCATGTGTCTGCTATTTCTTAATAAATTAAATAATAGCACCAATAATGTTACATGGAAGTGTTTTTCTTTTCCAATTCTTTTTACAATTAAAACGTTCGTATTAACTTTCACGAATTTGATCAATATATTTAGGAAAATAATAAATCAAAGTATGTCATGGGCCTATGTATATAATAATAAATCAACGTTCGTATTAATTCTTTTTACAATTAAAACGTTCGTATTAAATTTCAGAATATGAAAATAATAATCTACACGCTTATAGATTAAACCTGAAGCAAGATATGTCATGGGCCTATGATATCCCAAAGCTAATTTGGTAGGAAGTGCAGCAGATATTGAATCTTCCTGTTACTTGTAAGAGTCTCTGATAAAACAAATAAATAAATATACAGTAGAAATTAAATAGTACAAGAGATACCAGAATTATTACATGTGAAAAAATTTCCGGATAACCTGCTGAAAAAATTTCAGCTTAATCATGTTCTTTTCTATTCTCTCAAATGACCGTCTTTTTTTTTTTTGATTTCCCGTCAGATTTCCGGAACTTCACCCCGACTAATTTGAACTCGACCCGCGTCGTGTACCTGGAAATGGTGGGTGAGTCTCCCAACGGTTGCTGCTAAATACACAAGGACTCGAATTCGAGACCTTACTTAAATTGAAACAAACCGTTTACCACTTGATCCAACCAACCGTTGATCAAACGACAGTCTTTTCTTCTGAATAAGACCTCTCTTCCCTTTGACCTTACATCTCTCCAGGTGTGAATGGACTTCAACCATTGGGCTCAAAACCCAACACGAACGAAATGTGGCTTGCAATTGTATTATTGAATGGCGTTTTAGGGGAAAAAAACAATAATCAGTATTTGAATCAAATTTCTTTTGTTTTTTTTTTCTAGTTGAAAATCCGTGTTAACAATTCGATTTCTTTTTCCTTTTCGTCAAAACAATTGTATTTCTTTAAATGCTCATACCTGTTAAGAAAAAAGTTAAGCTGAGCAATGAATGCATAATTTGAAAATATTATTGTATTATTCAGTTCACCATTGTTATTTGACGAATGCTGCTTTTTTTAATTAAAAACTTATTACTTTAATTTATTAATTTTTATTCATAAAAACATATTTTCGTTCGACATATTTATAAATGTTCAACAGTTAATTCCTAATATCTCTTTTTTATCTAATTGTTTGATTGGCTTAAATTTAAGTACTTCATGTCTAACTAAAATGAGTGTACGTATTTGGGAATCCGTTGGGAGAAAGGAGTCTACGGATTTAGAAATGATTTTACAGATTTTAAGATAATTTTATGTATTTTGAGATACTTTTTATTTTAACTTATGTGCATCGCGGAAAAAATTTTCCCTGCACTGTATTTTTAAATGTGTTTTTGCAATCACACATACTAAAATTCAAAACACTGGGGCTGGAATGATCAAAACCCTTTCTTTTGGATCAACTCACTGGTGATGCCTAAGATTTTTGTTATTACCTACGTGCTACCATAAATTCTAGCTATTCAAAAAAGGAAATTAAAAGAAACAATCATTGTGGTGGATTTACCAAATAGAAATTAAAAGAAACAATTATTCTAGCTATTCTAGCCTACACAATATCTAAGAAATTAAAAGGAACAATTATTTAAAAGTAAGATTGTGAAAGGGAAAAAAAGGAAAATACTGGGGAATTAGAGCTCTATAATCCAAATCATTGTGGTGGATTTCCCAAATCCAAAAAATAAATTTTAGGTATATACATAAAATCAAACAATATCCAAGCAATAAATGGATATTAAAAAGAGAGAGGGTGAAATACACAGGAAAGGAAAAATATTTTTTTTTGTTGCCAACAAGAAAGGAAAAATGTGAAAAAAAAATCTTGTAGAACAAAAGCAAGTAAAAGTAAGACAAGAAGGAGGGAAAAAGAACAGAAGCAAGAAGCATGGGCAAAAAGCAGTGATTCAAAAGAGAATCCAAGTAATCTTGCTTTTTTCACATCCAATAATTAAGACTTAATAATATGAAATATTAAAAAATAATATAGGTAACCTTTTATTTAAATTAATAAAAACTTGTGAGCTGTGACAGAACTATAAATAGCCCATGATCAACTAGTTGTTTTACACACAAGTCAATACACTACACATAAAAAAATTGGCTTTGAGAATTACAAGCACATGGCTTCCTTCTTCAATCCTTCTCGCATCATTGCA
The DNA here is from genome assembly GCA_025593235.1 of Vachellia pachyceras. Classification (NCBI taxonomy): domain Eukaryota; kingdom Viridiplantae; phylum Streptophyta; class Magnoliopsida; order Fabales; family Fabaceae; genus Vachellia; species Vachellia pachyceras. Next base: position 887 of record JANTPZ010141754.1, on the reverse strand, counting down.
CTTTTACTTCTTATTTCAATAGGTCAACCCTTATTTCCTTTGTCAATTATGTTAATAAATCTATTAACGGGTTGAATTTAGTCGAGGGGACTGGTAACTTATAATGTAGGAAATAAGATACGGACGTTTGGATCGATCTAACGAAATTATTGAAATTAATATTGTGTTTATTTTTACACCATTTAAAATTTATTTGTAGAGGACTTTCTTGGTGAAAAATTTTGACGCTGAAATTACATCTTAACCCTTACGTGAAAATGCTAAGAAAAGGCTCTGTGATTTCGCAGGTGTGATGATGATAGGAACGGTGGGGGCTAAAATATGCTCTGAACCAATGGGCGCGTGTGGTGCTGCTGGTCATTGTGACTCGTGGTGCAAGAAGCATCACGAAGGTGGGCAAGGCACATGCAACTTGGGCCTCTGCACCTGTAATTATCCATGTGGGCCTTTGATTGATTGGGCCGGAAGTAACTGAAGTGGTCATTGGGCTTTCTGATGAGCCCATTCAATCGACAGTGCTCCAGCTTGTGCAATTGTGATGTGTCTGTAATTGCCAAATAAACAACAACAATAATGATATTGTTATGAAAGTAAGAGCTATCGGGATAAAGGATAAAAGAAGAGAAGAGAAGATAGGAGAGCAATGGCATTCAGATTTCTCTATTTCATTCAACAAGTACAAGGCCCTATTTATAGGCTCTGAGAATGACATCCAAGAGTCATAACAATTAATAGTACAATTAATACAGATATTAATTGTAACTCTTCGTACATTGAATAACTACTCGTTTCTCTGTAACCATTTATGAACAGTATTTATGATGAGGAATGTGAAGAGTCAATGGTCATCCACTTATTTAATAATATTTATAACACTCCCCCTTGGA
>JANTPZ010141751.1:10711-31101 GCA_025593235.1 Vachellia pachyceras | reverse complement strand
CCAATTTTCCATTTGATATGGAAGGATTAGAATCATGTTTTTCCATGCATAAATAAGGGTTTGGAAACATGAAGCAAGTGGTAGAATTGTTAGAAGTTGAAAAGAGACATTTTTCCAATTTTGGCAATTTTCGTGCAAATCTGGAAAGTGTGAGAAGGAAGGTGTTTTTGGTTATTTTAATGCTTCCATTAGCTCTAAAATGAGGAATTGTGTAGGGGTAAAGTGAGACAAGGGATTTGGAAGCATTAAGAACCGATAAAACAAGTTAAAATGCTCTAAGGTATTAAGGAAGTTCAAGGGAAGTTAATGAAGTTTTAAAGTGGTTTTTACATTGGAAATGGCTAATGTTTAATGGCCATCACATTCTCTATTGTGCAGGCAAGAATTGTGTTCAAGAGGGTGACTTTCAAAGTGACCAAGACAAGTCATAAAATCAAGATCAAGTTGAAGAAAAGTAAAGCATAAAGGTAGCAAAGATTTCTAACTTTACTTAACATGTTGTGAAAATATTCTAATGATGTGCATGACATAATGACATTGTTGAATGTGTTTATGAGTAACATTATGCTATGGCCATATGCATTGAGTATGTGCTTGGTACACAATTTGACTTTGTTACTTATTTTATGAACTTAAAGTATGTCATGCAAACTTTTCATGAATGATAGTAAGCTTTGCTATTGAGATTTTCAAAAATATCACTCTTCCCCACTAACCATTTCTAGGTACAAGTTCATCCAAGGGAAAAAAGAAGGTTATGGAAGCATGAAGCTAAATTTATAATGCCTTCTTGGATGATATTTTGGTTATGTATTAGTATGATGTTTTGGTTTTAAGTTGGCATGTAATATGTGATATATATATATATGCACATATGGTTGATATATTCTAGTTAAGGAACTTCAATTGCATGCTTATGCATGGTTAGAAAAGAAGTAGAAATAAGAGTTTCAAATGGCAAGTTTGGAAGTTGGAAAAGTTGATGAATTGATAAAGTCAAGTCAAGTAAACCCCTAACTTTGGGCTGACGAGAAACAGAGTAAATGAACTCCAAATAGAATGAAATTTTACAAAAAATAGTTCATATTGCGAGCTTTTTATCAAGCCAAAGAACACTAAATTTGGAGTTTTGTACAGAAAGTTATTAAGTTACAAAGTTTGAACAAAATCACTGGAAAACCTGGGAAAAATAGAAAAATGACCAAGTGTACATTACATTTTTATGAATTAAACTGTATCATTTGGGTGAGTAAATGACTCAAGGAGTATTTTTCCCTTGTAAAAGAACTTACAAGCTTCAAATAGAAATTGGAAGCACTCAATTTCGATTTTGCTACAATTAGTTATGAATTTTCAAAGTTGGTCCTAAAACCAGTGAATAGTAACTTTCACAAACTTTAAAGTTTTCAAATTGAAACTTTTGGACCCTTTGATCATAATGAGGCTTCTTTTTTATTCTAATTCACTTTGTAATGAAGTTAAGGGGTAAGTTAAGGAGTGTCACACATTCCCCCCCCCACACAAAGAAAAAGAAGACGCCATTGAAGAATAGAAGGATGAAGAAGAGCTTTAAGAATACACAATGTAAGAGGACTTACCACCCAAACCTATACCTTTTCTTTATCCTTGTAACCTCTTCTACCTTTCTAATAGATTAGTTTATTGATTAAACCTCTCTTTTTGAAGATTTAAAGTTCAGGTTCTTTAGAGTAAAAGTAAAAAAAATAGGGATTTAGAAAGAAAGTTTGGTTGGAAATCACTCCTTGCATGATAAGGAGTTAATTGATGTATGTATATATTGGTTTAGTTGTTCTATGAATTTTTGGAAGCATGAAAATTAAGGGGACATGCTATCAAATTTTAGTTTTGATGAGGAAGTATTTTTTTCAAGCCAAATAATGCATGAGAAGTGGTTTGGGATCAAGAATAAGTCCCCACATATCATGAAAGTTTGAAAAATCATATTCTCCTATTATGTAAAGATTTTCAGTCAGATATGTAAATAATAGGAGGAGTGTTATTGTGACACACCTTAATCTTACCTTTAACTTCATTTTATATTGATTTGGAATCAATGGAAAGCCTCAATTTGATCAAAAAGTCCAAAAGGTTCAATTTGAAAACTTTCAACTTTTTGAAAGTTACTATTCACTGGTTTTAGGACCAACTTTGAAAATTCATAACTAATTATAGAAAAATCAAAATTGAGTGCTTCCAATTTCTATTTAAATCTTGTAATTTCCTTTATAAGGAAAAATACTCATTGAGTCACTAGCTTACCTAAATGATACAATTTAATTCGTGAAAAAGCACTGTTCATTTGGTCAATTTTTCTATTTTCCTAGGTTTTTCAATGATTTTCTTCAAATTTGGAACTTTATAACTTTCTGTACAAAACTGCAAATTCAGTTCTCTTTAGCTTGTTTTAAATCTTGCAATATGAACTATTTTTCTATCAAATTTCAATTCATTTGCTCTGTTTCCCGACAGGTCAAATTTAGGAGTTTGACTAACTTAACTTCAATTCTTAGCCAAACTTTTCAATTTCAAACTTTACCATTTGAAAACTTAACTTCTAATCCTCTTTTAATCATACTTAATGATGTAATTAGGGGTCATTATCCATCACATACTAACCAAACATTCATAGGTTTACATCACATGTTACATGCCATACATAAATTCAAAAATGTTCATATAATTACAACATAGTTTCATGATCAAAATCATGACAAATTTCTTTGCTTCATGCATCATAAACTTTCTCCATACCCTTTGATGAACTTGTACCTAGAAATGGTTAGTGGGGGAGGGTGAGAGTTTTGAAAATCCCAATATCAAAGCTTAATAACATACATAAAAATTGCATGACATGCTTTAAGTTCATAAAGTAATGTGTAACAATGTAAAATGTGTACCAAACACATATCAATGCATATGGCCATAGCATAATATCACTCATAAACTCATTTCAACAATGTCATAAAGTCATGCACATGATTAAGATAATTTCACAACAATGTTAGATAGAGTTAGAAAACTTTGCTACCTTTGTTTCTTAATTCTCCTTTACTTTGAAACTTTTCTTGAACACTTGGAAAGTGACCTTCTTAAACCAGTACCTTGCCTACATAATGAACAATATAATGTCCATTAAACATGAGCCATTTCCAATGCAAGAAAATTTGTAAAATTCCCATAATCATTCCCATGAATTTCCTAAACCTTAGAACATCAAATTTGTCTCTAAATTATTCTAATGCTTCCATAAACATGGGGTCTTATACCCTACACAAAAACACATTTTGAATCCATTGGAAGCATCAAAATCATCAAAACAATTCATCTTCATCACTTTCCAGCACAGGCAGTGTAACACTCCTTAACCTTGCCTTTAGCTTCATTTTATATCCGTTTGGAAGCACCTTTAGACCTTTTGTGACTTCGAGTAACCAAAGTGTGGAAGATAAAATTTTTAGGCTTAGGATTACTATTCACGTCACTATTGACAGATTTTTTAGGCCAACTTTGAAAATTCATAACTAATTCTAGAAAAATCGAAATTGAGTGCTCCTACTTTCTATTTGAAGCTTAAAAGTTCCTCTACATGGAAAAAATACTCATTGGATCATTAACTTGCCCAATTGAAATAGTTTATTACGGAAAGATGTACTGTTCATTTGGTAATTTTTCATTTTTCCTAGGTTTTTCTGTGATTTTCTTCCGAATTTGGAACAACATAACTTTTCGTACAAAACTCCAAATCCAGTATTCTTTGACTCGTTTTAAAGCTTGTAAGATGACCTATTTTTCTGAAAAATTTTATCTCATTTGGAGTTCATTTGCCCAATTTCCCATTAACCCAAATATGCTGACTTGGTAAGCTTATTAACTTGTTTTCAAGAAAAATGACCATTTGAAATTCCTTCCTTTAGGCAGCTCATTTATAAACCTCATTTGATCATGATTAATCAATCATTTAGGAATACTTAAAGCATGCTTTCACTACTTCTTGGCTATCATACATGTAGTAGTTTGGTTTACATAATTACAAAAATCCTTAACATAATCTTCAAACACACTTCATAATTTCTACAGTCAAGATCATCATAATGTGCCACCTTCTATCAACATAAGCCTTGCTCTTACCCTTGCTTGTGATTGTACCTAAAATGGTTAGTTGGGGAGGGTGAGATTTTAAAGAAATCCCAGTAGTAAACACTCTAATGATACTTCTACGTGCATGATTATTAAATCAAAACAAGTACGCCATGTAACAAGAACAATCAATAATGTATTCATCAAGCCAAGGCAATTATTGCATAACAATCATCATGCTTCCACACAATCAAAGTTTCATACAAAAAACATGGCATTTAACACATATATATAATCAATGCAAAGTAGATGCCAAAGTTAAGAGTGTTGCTACCTTGTCCTCTTAATTCACCCTTGAATTTGAAGCTCTCTTGTTAATCTTTTCCAATGATTTCTTCGGTATTTAAACTCCCTAAACATTACATAAAAACATAATCATTATTCTCAAGCCACCAACAAGACAAGAGAATTACAAAAAGGCAACTTCCTTTCTCTTGCTCTTTTCAAGACCCTTAGAATTTCAAAATTTGTCTAAATGATTTCCAATGCTTCTCAAAACTTCTTCTAACTTATACCCTACACAATTTTGCCTTCTAAAGCCATTGGAAGCATCAAAATCATCAAAACAATATTCCTTCCCCAATTTCCATACTTGGCCGAGACATACCATAAATACTGTCGACATGATTTTCCAACTTTTAACACTTATATCATCATATTATTGTTTTCAAACTCATCTTCATGCATGGTAAAGCTTGAGTTTAACTTTCCCATGTAAAATAAAAATCTGGGCAGCATCACCCCTTAAAAAGTTCATCATCCCAAATTTTACAAAATTCAAGAACAAGTTCCAACAACCACAATATATACATCAAAAGGCTCCTTACAACACAAGGAGACTTTTACAACCGATCAATGGATCTAAATCCCTCTCTTTATCACTTTGGTCTCAAGAACCCTAAGTATCTAAACTTGAGAAAGAGAGCCCAAATCAAAATTCCAATCCATGGAAGTTGTAGAGGAGGTGACAAGGAAGAATATCATGTACAACTTTAGGTGGAATCTCCTCTTACCTTGGATTTTTAAGAGCTCTTCTCCTTCTTCTTCATGCTTGAACATGGTGTCTTTTCTCTCCCAAATTCCATCTGCAAATGTTGGTCCAAATGGAGAGAAATTGGAGAGGAGAAGGCTTTTATAAAATGCCTTATAAAAGATGAATGGCTAGGATTAAGCCTTACTAATTAAGTTTTGATCCAAGGGTTGAGACTGTGCCACACATATGACATTTTCTAAGTTATTATTGGCTCCTTAAAAGTGGCAATCATTGCTGTACATGGAGAGGAAAAATCTATTTGGGGTTTGGTTACACTAACCAAACCAAATTCCATTCGGTTACTTCTGCCGATTACACTTTCTACCGGTAAACATAACTTTATTGCGGTAAATCTTTTTCTACTCTTCTGGAGATATTTTTATCCTCATTTAATCTCCATATTTCCCTCTTGAGTATGGTAAAATTATTATTCCCAAAATACCCCTTGATTTTGTCAAATTTCATAGGATTATTTTATCCTATCCAAAATCCCTGAAAATGAGCAATCGGAGGGCAAAATACTTTTAGGGCTTTAAAAATTTCTACATTTCCCCCTAATACTCTAGCCCTTTTTCTTTTCCTAAAATGCCCTCTAAATTTTATAAAATTAATTTTTGAAATAAATTGCATTTCAGGGATTTTTGGATCTTTTTCCCGATTTTCAGAAAAATCGCCTTAATCGTACCTTGGGCAATAATTTTGTAAAATATTATAAAATTCACTAAATTTTTCTTGACTCTTGTTTTTGGTCTTAGAGAACTCCTGATACCTTAAATAATTATTTTCAACCATCGAATCTTTAAAATTCCATAAATCATCATCCAGACCGAATTTCAAGTGAGCAGATGAGAGCTGAGTTCACAGCTCTCCTGAAATCAAGGAAGCTGATTGATGAATTGAAGAACATAGATTCCCCTGTAGCAAAGATAGAAATAATCGGCCTAAGACGGTACTGGGTGATCCTTCTCCTCATACTTCCGCAGAAGAAGTTGGAGAGCATTGTACTCTCTACCTAGATGAGCTAATACATGTTGTTACCAATGCTTATTTCTACAGGCAAGCTACTACGCACCTTTGTATTCCAATTCCAGATAGCTTGTCTCTTGTATCGGTGACACCTATTGAAGATGGTGAGGAAGTCTTCGATGTCCCAATCTTTGATCGAGAGGTACTATATTTAGGTTAATCCAAGGATTTTTTCATTCTTTGGACGAAAAATCTCATTTATACACCAACAACACCTCATGAGGTAGTAGCCACCTTATGATCTAACATGATATTTCTTCAACATTATATTTATAATCTGTATTCTCTACTTTACTAGGACCCAGAAGAAGTTGCAAAATTTCTATCCTTGTCAGGCTGCGGCAGCTACGAGATAAATTTAGACCTATGACCATACAGATGCTTGATAGGATTGTGGGTAGTGGTCTAACATATGAATTCAGTATCGACAAGGATGATGTGAAACAATTCCTATAATTGGAGGACCTAGATATAGCTGGCTTAAGTTTGCAATCTTGTAAATTTTTATATTCCTATCTGCAATAGATGATGTCATTTTTTAGGTTATATATAATTCACTATTTCCTTTATTATTTGACTCTTTAGTAGGACCTTCCACAATATTTGCTTCGATGTTTCTAGAGATTATTTGTATGGATTTGTATGTCCTACGAATACAACAAAGAGTTATAATTCTCTAGAACATAGGGTGCATTACGTTGGGAACACAATAAGACTAGACATTAATCCAAAGTTATGTTACCTAGCGCCAATAATTAAAAGGTATGGAATTATAGTTATCCCTTTAACACATTTAGCCGAATTGGTAATAATTAACTTGTTTTGCTAACTTCATTTTCATTTATATGTGCTGTTATAGTCATAATTGGAGTCTTTGTGTTGTCTACCCTCTCGTGAATACTGTGTATTGGTTTGATCCATTGGCTGGCAGAAAGGCAGGGGACGACCAAAAATACGTCTTTAATATGTAAGTTTTTTCATTTGTAAATTATTGCTTTTAAAGATTTTTAAATATGTTGTTTTCATATGTAACGATTGTCAATTCAATCACAGTGCACTCAAGACATACCCATTTTTGGGCGGTAAACGTGAAAGTAGAATTCGAACCACACAATGGTCTTATCCAAAAGTAAGTACTTTGACTTTAAGTTCTTTCATTGAAAGTCGTTTTATCCCTTTATACGTTTTAACAATATGTTTTTTTATCTTTAGTACCATCGACAATCAGGAAATACAGAGTGCACATATTATGTCATTAGTTACATGTATAGTATCATTCAGAGTGGATTGACTAGAGATTTAGAAGAGGTAATATGTAATCTATCAAATATTGATGGGTTAATCGTTTAGTTTGATGAATTTTAATCAGTCTAATTGTTTTAAAATTTGTAGATTTTTTATAATGACGATGCTTACTTGGCTGCTGATATTGATTTGATCATAGATTTGTTAGCTAGACATCTCCTTGCCTTGTAAATAATGCTAATTTCTTCAAGGTGAATTTATAGTTCTAACTCTTGATGTCGACTTTTATGGGGTTAATTAGATTGATGAATTGTGTTTCTCTGTCACAAATGTACAATTATCTTTGCTCAATAAATGAGACAATGACTTTTGTGTTTCGCTGACACAAGGATCTTGGCTAAGGTAGATATATACGTGTAACACTTGAAGAATTTTGTTTTTCTCCACCACAATGAGTTTTGTTTTTAACTCTGATATGTGTTTTTTATGTCTGGACTTGATCTGGTTTATAAAATGGAATTACCTACTACAAACTGAATTAGATGTAGTAAAGGGGTTAAATAAAATTGAACGAATGTTTTTAAAAAAATTCATATGCGCCCTATACGGTGCCCAATCTTCAAATATAGGGCGTTGCAGGATACATATAGCACTTTCATGATATAGGGCGTCGTAGGCCCTAACTTTCTACTCCCATCACATACACACCCCCGGAGGAAGGTCGTAAATTGGGTTAAAAATAGGGCGTAAAAAGTACCTTTTGTAATAGTGTTTTTAATGTTTTGGCTTGTTGAATTATGTATAATGAATGAATGTTATGTTACATGCTTATGTAGTTTATGTAAACCTAAACTCCTACATGATAATTAAGTAAAATCATGTGGATGCATGCATAATTGCTTGCAAATGACTTGGATAAGTTAAGCATGTAATAAAAATGTTTTAGAAGTGGTAAAAAAAGTTTTACCAATTTTTAGAAAATAAAGTTTTCAAGAAAGGAGGGGTTCCAATACCCCTAAATACACCCAAATTTTGGGCAGAAAGAAAAAATAGTAAACGATGTCCAGTTGAGCTAAAAATTTCCAATTAAATAGTTCATATGGAGATATTTAAAATGGGTCCAAGATCACTGGATTTGGACATTTGTACACAAATTTATAATTTTTCAAATTTAAGGGGAAAATCTGGAAAAATGAAAAATAACTATATGAACAATGATTTTTCACGGAATTAATTGTATCAATTGGATAAGAATATGGGCAACGAGTATTTTTTTACCATAGGGAATCTTGTAAGCTTCAAATAAAATTGGAACCACTCAATTTTGATTTTTCTAGAATTAGTTATGAATTTTCAAATTTGGACCAGAAATATGGAAAAATTGACTAAGTGAATAGTAACCCGAGTTGAAAATTTTTATTTTACTTCTTTAATCAATTTAAGCTATCCAAAGACTAAAAGGGATTCCAAAATGATATAAAATGAAGTTAAAGAGGTCTATTAAGTGGTGTCACAATAATTTTATAAAATACTAAAATTTTTGAGCTATTTTCCTATACTTTGATACCTGATATATGAGGCCTTTTGATATTTTAAATAATTAAATTTAATTAATCATTTATCAAATATCCATATATTAAATAATCTTTAAAATTCCCGCAAAGGTTATTCTCGTCATTCTAATTTGGAATGAGCCTCCATTAGTGTGTAACAAACTTTTATCTATCTTTTGAGATTATGACATTCACTGCTTTTTGGTCAAACTTAAACCAAAATCCCTATAACTTTTCTATAATTACCAAAATACCATTGAACTTCTTAAATGGAAATTTAGCCCTTTAGACTTCAAAATATACTGTAGTCCCATTTTGGAATAACACTTGTGTCCCTTAATTTTCCACTTGACCCTTTTATCCTTAACTTTTCTCAAAGTGACCATTTTGCCCTTGCTTATTCTACACTTAGCAAATGATATTTTTTCACTCTTCCCTTCCTTTCATTTCCTTTTTTTCATTATCTAAAACCTTAATTTAGCTTTGAGTACTTGTTTAGCTTTTATATCTAGTTGCTAAAAACCTAGTTATTACAAGTTGGACATGGTGAAGTATATAGTTGGTTACGATGAAGTCCTGTTTTCTGGAGACCGTTTGTACAATACATTTTCATTTGGCTAAATGGGATGCTTAGACTTTAATTTGGCCAAATGGGCGTTTTCTCTCTATAAAGAATGTAGGCTTTAATTAGAGACTTAAACCACTTGTTTGAGATTTTTCCTATAATTATTTATGAATTTTTGAAATTGGCCAAAAATTATCTAAGTTGCCAAAGAAATAGAGAAAATTTTGAGAAGCTGCACAAGTCACTATTTCACTAGTTCTAGCCAAAGAAATGATATCGAGAGGTTACTATAAGATCTCTAATGAGTAATAAAGCTAAGAGGGGTGTTACACCTCTTCCAATAAGCACTTGTTCTTAAAGTCATATCTAAGACTTTCTACGACTTCATGTAAGTTTCTTGTTGGTGTTCTGTAAGATTCACAGTTGGAGAAGATGAAGCCGCTATTTTTATAACAATTATTGCTTGTGCTATATGCTAAGTTTTTGTAGGTGAAGATGGAAGGGTCTAGATTTAGACAAATAGTCTTGAAAGGACCATATGCTAAGTTTTTCATTCATGACTGTGTCTTGGTTACTTCTTCAGGTTGTGTTTCCAAAATTGATGGAGAGATTGGGAGGCGGTTATAGCAGCCCTATTAGCACGTATGTAAATATTAAGATTCCTATTACTCTAGTTGCCAGCTCAGATTTTGTTTTAAATTATCAGTTTAAGAAATAGGCAGTGCTTGTGACTTTAAAGTTTATTCTATCTTTTTCTCACTTCCTATTTTCCCCTGTGCTTGTGCTCTTATTTTATTTGTATACTATATATAAACATGTAGAAATTAGAAATGAGCATTTTGAAGTTTATTATATCTCTGTGCAGGCCACTACATTCATAGATCGGCCAAATTTGGCCATCTACCTACCGTTCTTGTTTTCCTTTTGGGTCAACGATCTACCTACCCTTCTATCATATCTCTTGACTAGCCATTTCCATTTTCCAGGATTAACCTAGCTACTTGTGTTCTATTAATTAAGACCATATTTCAATTTTAATCACAAAAATGCCACTAAAAAAATCATTATTTCCCTGGAAATACTCCATTCAGTCCTTGATATATGCTTTGATTATGAAGTTGATGTAGGTCCTAAAGGCAAGGCCTATTTCAATTTTTTATCCATCTTTCCCAAATTAACTATATTGATATTCCCTTAACAATAACCCAGTAGTTGAGCGAGTTATGGAATTAAGGAAAATGACTATGGCATCTTAAAAAATATATCATATTACTTGACTCAACAAAAGTTCTTAATCTGCCCAAATTATTCAATTAGGTCTCGTATTATTAAAGGCCTAAGGAGTGACAATTTTAAATTTCTTCGTAAAGGGATGACAAAACAATGGTGACGAGGATCGATATGCTTCGCTACAACAATGAAAACCTTCAACGCTACAGGGACGATAACTTTGAAGAGTTTCAATGTGAGGAGTATAAGGCTCAAAATATGGTCACGGTCACTCGTATTAGGATGACAAATTAATGTCCACCATAATGATAAGTTAGAATATTGGTCCAAAGACTAACCCTTCATATGCAAACTTCATTATTTTATACCTCCACCGCTTTAATAAAAAGAAAGAAGGAATTTCCTGAAAATTTTGACAATTTAAGAAACTAAAAAATCAAAACATGACCTGTGATAACACTACTAGAAAATCACAGTTTAGCGAGGAAAATTAGCGATGGCTTTGAAATTCCTCTCTAAATAGCCCAATTAGCGAGGAATTTAGTGAGGAATAGTAAATTCCTCTATAATGTCCAAACTAGCGAAGAAAATTAGCGACGACTTAGATGTTCCTCTCTAGAATACACCATTAGCAAGGAATTTAGTTAGGAATATTATATTCCTCTCTAATTTTCCAAAGTAGCAAGGAAAAGTAGCGATAACTTGGATATTCCTCTCTAAATTACCAAATTAACGAAGAATTTAGCGAGGAATACTATATTCCTCTGTAATTTTTCAAATTAATGAGGAAATTCTTTTACTGTAATATTGAGTCATTCATATTCATTTTTTAGTATGAAATTTTTGAGGGATAAATGAGTTAAATATTGTTTAAATTTTGGAGGTTTAGCAAAACATGACACTTTCCCCCTAATTTGAATTTCACACCATTTCCCTCTTATATTTCAACTTTTGTTTATCTAATTTTGGGCTAATTGCTTGCTAGTGAGAAAATTCCTACCTAACCAAACGCCTTTCACCCACGGCTTTACCATACCAAGTCAAACACTCAACCATGAAATCCCCAACCCTAACCCCATCTTCCTCCTACGGCCACTCTGTCTTCAGCTCTCCCGTGGCCACTCCGTCTTCATCTCTCCATCCAATTTCCCCATCCCACGGTTCGTTCCTCCAACAAACTCCAGATAATGCCTAAATATCCCACTGCCCAATTCTTCAGAGAAAGGCTATATGATCGAATGAATGCGTCTCTTAGGGTTTTGTACAATTTTTCTTTTACGGCTGCTCACATCTAAAGCTATGCGTACTCTAAGCTTTAGACATGGCCGTCGGTAAGAATAAGAGGATTTCCAAAGGAAAGAAAGGAGGAAAGAAGAAGGCATAAGTGTCCATCTGGTTCTTCTGAAGTTTCAATCTTTATGTTATATCGATTTGCATTAGACTCTAATTTGTGTTGTTGACTTTCAGAGCTGATACATTTGCCAAGAAAGATTGATTTTTTTTAGGACAAGACCCTCGTCAGCCATCACTCCTACTCAGGATACCAAGGTAATTTTTTTTTGTTTTTGTTTTCTCTGATTTTTATTTCAACGGAAGTAGGTTTCTTATTCTAAATCTAAAACGAAGAGTGATACCTCAGGGTTTTTGTTAATAAATCCTGTTTTTGTTAATAAATCTTATCGATGCAGTATATGCAATTGAAGCTACTTGTCATGCACCAGATGCGGTATGTGCCTTTTTTATACTCTGTGTGTAATTTCAAGGAACAAAATGTTGAGACACAATTTCTCTTAGACCTGTTTGTTTATCTATTAGATTTTTTTGGTATTGGTCTAACACAGATTTCTGTTTTTTTAGTATGGGTGCTATCAGGAAATTTATAGAGTGCTAAAGCCTAGGCAATTTTTTGCTACAAATGAATGGTGCATGATTAGTTCCTTTGATCCTAAGAACCAAGAACATCAAAAAATAAAGGTATAATAGAGTCGTTGAAGGAATTTAAGTCTACATTACCTACTCATTCTCTTCGTTGCTGAATGTTTGGAGGCCTTTCCCTTCCTATTTCCTGGCTGGTTCCTCCCTTCATTGCTGAACGTTGATGTGTATGATAAGTGACTTTCCAGGTCTTGGAACTTTATCTGGATGGAACGTGCATACTGTCCTCAGTTATCCCTTGTGTAACTTTGACGCGGAGCCATTACACCTACCACACAGTAGGAAGTGGTGCTTTATTGGACATCACCGATTTCTTAATGGCAAGCACAGATTTAGGTTGCAAAGAAATCATTTTGATGGAAAACATGAAAGAAGATGACCACCTATCATGTTAAGTGGTTTCGATATTTTTAGTCAGCTTACTGATGTTAATTTTTAGTTTGGGAAAAAGGATAATTCAGAACAAGGCGGAAGGAAACCACGTAGTACTTTTGATGTTGACTCGGTTCAGCAATGGCCGAAGAGGAGTATATCTTTTACTCTTCCTTATTGGAAGACTAATATGTTACATCAAAGTCTTGATGTTATGCACATTGAAAAGAATGTGTGCGATAATGTTCCGTACACCTTGTTGAGCGAATCTGGGAAGTCCAAAGATCATCTACGAGCCAGGAAGGATTTACAATCCATGGGAATTCATCAAGATGCTTGGCCAAACTTATTAAGAAGTTCCAACTAGCAAAATTCACCTTAATGAAGTCAAATAAGGATATATTTGTCTCAACGTTGAAGAACATTAGGGTTCCTAATGGATATTCAAGCAACATTTCAAGGTGCATCGATTTGCAATCTCGAAAGGTATCTGGATTAAAGAGTCATAACTCCCATGTCATTATGCAACAATTACAACCATTGGCACTTAAAAACACATTGCTCTAGAAGTGTCAACGGTGTTGGTGGAGCTTTGTTCATTCTTCAGAAAGTTATATGCAAAAGTTCTTATCATTGAGGAGTTAGATTAACTGCAGCAGTAGATAATTCTCACATTATGCCATCTGGAAATGGTCTACCATCCTTCCTTTTTCACTGTCATGGTGCACCTCACCATACACCTTGTCTAAGAGGCAAAACTCAGAGGCCCGGTTCAATATCATTGGATGTATCCCATTGAAAGGTACTCACATACATTATTTATGACACATTATTTACATATATATCACCAATTTACTAAGTCATCTTAATGTTTTAACTTATTACAGGTTCCTAGGGAAATTGAAGTCATATGTCAAGAATAAGGCATGGCCAAAGGGTTCAATAGTGGAATGCTGTATAGGGGACGAGGTCCTGAACTTTTTGTTCATGGCACTTTAATGACATCGAGATATCTTTCAACCGTCATCCTCGTGCTGATGATTGCCTTGAAGTTGGTTGTGACACACCTTAATCTTACCTTGAGCTTCACTTTATAATGATTTGGAACCAAAGGGAAGCCTCAATTTGATCTAAAAGTCAAAAAAGTTCAAATTGAAAACTTTCAACTTTTGAAAGTTACTATTCACAACTTTTTAGACCAACTTTGAGAATTCATAACTAATTCTAGAAAAATAAAAATTGAGTCAAATTTCTATTTGAAGCTTATAAGTTCCTTTATACGAGAAAAATACTCATTGAGTCATTAACTTGCCCAATTGATACAGTTTAATGCATGAAAGGTACTGTTCATTTGGCAATTTTTCATTTTTCCCAGATTTTTGTGGATTTTCTTCAAACTTTGGAACAACATAACTTTCTGCACAGAACTCAAAATCCAGTGTTCTTTGGCTTTTTTTTAAAGTTTGTAATGCGAAATATTTTTCATAACAATTTCACCTCATTTGGAGTTCATTTGCTCAGTTTTCAGATAGGTCAAAGTTAGGGGTTTGACCAATTTCCCTTTGACATTTAGTCAAACTCTTCATTTTCAAACTTCACCATTTAAAACCCTAACTTCTAAACCTCTTTTAATCATGTTTGTTCATGCAGTTAGGAGTCCTTAACCATCACATATCAACCAAACATACATAGGTTCATAATACATATTACATAACATATGAAAGTCCCAAAATGTCATAACATTTACAACATAATTCCATATACATAATCATGTCAAATTCCTTGCTTCATGCATCATGAATTTTCTCCTTACCCTTTGAAGAACTTGTACCTAAAAATTGGCTAGTGGGGAAGAGTGAGATTTTTTGAAATCCCAATAGCAAAGCTTAGTAACACATATAAAATTGCATGACATTCTTTAAGTTCATGTAGAAATATGTACAATGTAAAATGTGTAACAAGCACATATTAATGCATATGGCCATAGCATAACATCACACATAAGCACATTTCAACAATGTAATAAGTATAATCTGTTGGAACAAAATTTGACCAAGAGGGGGTGAATTGGTCTAATAAAATATTTAGCACTTTATGTGACGTCAGAAACAAAGTCACCGAGATAAGAGGAAGAAGATGAGCACAGAGATTTATCCTGGTTTGGTCTCCTTGACCTACGTCTAGTCCTTAAGGCACCTCTGAGATTTCCAAATCAACTATCAACAGTAAAATAAGCTTCACAAGCCTTTACAACCTAGGAATCAATCCCCCTTTCTCTTCTCACTATAACAGAGTATGACACTCTCTGCTTTCTAACTCACTTTCAGCCCAATTTACTCAAGGCCCCGTCCTTGAGTTTTTCACAAGTTTACAAGTATTTTGGCCTCAAATAACTCTCTCTCAGCAGAGTAGATGGCTAATAATGAAGTTCAGAAAGAATTAATGAAAGATTACAGAGAATGTAGTAAATGAAGATTTCAATGCTCAGGATGTTCGTCTCTTCATCTCTGTAATGAATGCTGGTCCTTTTATAGTTGAGAATTGATGAAGTGTTTGTTAGACTGCATTCAATAGCCGTTACTCTCATCAACGACCAATGGTTTCTGCAATAATGGCATTTAATGCTTCTGAGTCAGATGATGATAAATGTTACAAAAGAATGTTAAGATCTCCGAGCCTCGGACCATGCTTTGCCTCTTTCCTCATTGATTATTTCAAGCTGCTGTATTTATGAGAGTAGCTAGAATTCAAAAGTTTCGTTACACAAATAAGGAAAGTAGGTGTAAAGCATAGGTGAGGTGTGTCAGACACAAAGCTATCAGATAGAGAAAGAGAGACAATGCTCGAGCATAAGGTTTTCATGCTCGAGTGTTGCTCAAAATATGTCAAAGAAAAGTTCAATGCTTTTATGCAATGCTCGAGTATTATGTGAAAGTGTTTTCAAAAGAGTCAAATACTTGAGTGGTAAATCTCAGTGCTTGAGTACTGACAATGCTTCCTTAGAGTACTCGAGTAATCTGTGCAAGTGTTGGAAAATATAATTTTGATAAATCATAATACTCGAGTGCTGAAATCATGATGCTCGAGTGTTAGCAATGCTAGAAGTGAGTGCTAGAGCATTATCAGAGAGTATTGGTGAACAGTGAAAGTTTTCAGCCCGATACTCGAGCATTGAAGCTAGTGCTCAAGTGTTAACAATGCTGGCAGTCATTGCTTGCAGTGTTGGCTTCCAGTGTTGAGTGAAAGGTCACAACACTAGAGTGTTGGCTCTGCTGGAAGCTTTTACTTAAAGTATTACTTGACAGCACTGATAAAAGGCTCAACACTCAAGTGCTACATTTGCAGTGCTCGAGCATTGGCTTATGCTGTCAGCCAATACTGGAAGTGTTTTCTGACAGTGTTGAGAAAAATAGTCAACACTCGAGTACTGAAATACAGTGCTCGAGTATTGGCAATACTTTCAGCCAATACTTGGAGTGTTAACTTGAAGTGTTTTCAGAAACCTAAACTCTCGAGTAATGGAAACCTAGTGCTCGAGCATTGGCTCTGCTGTCAGCCAATACTTGCAGTGTTCACTCAGAGCATAGTTTAACAACTTATTTTCAAAGCACGGTGCCCGAGTACCACATTTCAACACTAAAGTATTGAGAACACTTTATATCAATACTTGGAGTATTACATAGGAGTACTTAAATTTCTTAAGTTTAAAACATGCAGTGCTCGAGTATTGGATTCCACTGCTCGAGTACTGTCAATACATTGACGAAAACACTCGAGTATTTTCAAGAAGCACTAAATCAAAACTTTGGAACTTGAGACTTAACAAATCATTTTACAAACTCTTAACACAATTTTGCTATCATCAAAATAAGGTACCAACATAATCAAGTCATGCACATTATTAAGATCATTTCACAACAGTTTTAGATAGATTTAGAAAACTTTGCTACCTTTGCTTCTTAATTTTGCTCTTCACTTTGCAACCTTTCTTGACCACTTTGAAAATCACTCTCTTGCACCAAACTCTTGCCTCCAAGATTGACAATATAATGGCCATCAAACATATACCATTTCCAATGCAAGAAGCAATGTAAAACCCCTTTAACTATTCCCTTGAATTTCTTAAATCCTAGAACATCCAACTTGTCTCTATGATTTTCTAATGCTCCCATAAATGTGGGGCCACTTATACCCTACACAAAAACTCATTTTGGATCCATTGGAAGCATCAAAATCATGAAAACAATTCATCTTCCCCACTTTTCCAGTTAGGGCCGAGACACTTCACACACTTTGACCAACATGGATTTTTCAACTTCTATCGTCATTTTCTTGCTTTCAAGCTCACATTTCCTACATCAAGTGGAAAACTGGGCAGCACCTCCCCTATATATTCATGATTTCCCAAATTTACAAAATCACCAAAAACAACTCAATCAACAATATATATATCAATATGCTCCTTACAACTCAAGGAGACTCTTGCAACAACTTAATGGTTCTAAATCCCTCTCTTTCTCACTTTACTCTCAAGATCCCTAAGCCATGGAACTTGAGAAAGAGAGACCAAATCAAAATTTGAAACCATGGAAAGTGAAGAGAAGATCACAAGGAA
Source organism: Vachellia pachyceras (assembly GCA_025593235.1). NCBI lineage: Eukaryota > Viridiplantae > Streptophyta > Magnoliopsida > Fabales > Fabaceae > Vachellia > Vachellia pachyceras. Next base: position 13,369 of record JANTPZ010141751.1, on the reverse strand, counting down.
GAGAATCATATGTAACTTGAGAAGCTTCCATCTCTTACCTTGGATTTCACCTAGCTTTTTCTCTTCGTTCTCCAAGGAAAATGGCGTCTCCTTCTTCTTCTTTTTTCTGCTGGAATATGTCAGCTTAAATGGCTGAAAGTGGAGGGAATTTTTATGTTTAATAATTCATGCATAAATGGAATTAATGGCTAAGATCTCATCTTATCATTTAAGCATGATCTAATAGTTGAGATGAAGCCACCTTTAAGACATTTGCTTGCTTCCCATTGGATGGTTAAAAGGTGTAATGATGGCTGTAATTTTCTGGTTAGAATGTGGTTCATTAACCAAACTGGATCCCATTCGGTTACTTTTACCAATTGCACTTTTTACCGGTAAACTTAACTTTATTCCAGTAAATCTTTTTCTACTTTTCTGGAGATATTTTCTTCCTCATTTAATCTCCATATTTTAATCTTGAATATAAAAAATTTATTATCCCCAAAATATCCCTTGACTTCCTTAAATTTTACAGGATTAATTTATCCTGTCCAAAATCCTTGGAAACGTACAACCAGAGAGCAAAATTCTTTTAGATCCTTGAAAAATACTACATTTTCACTGATTCTCCAACCTTTTTCCTTTTTCCAAAATGCCCTTTAGATTCTCCAAAATTAATTTTTGAAATAGATTATATTTCAGGGATTTTCGGGTCTTATCCCGATTTTCGTGGAAATCGCCTTAATCGTATACTGGGTAATAATTTTATTAAATACTATAAAATTCACTAGATTTTTCCATATTTTTGTCTAAATTTTTCGGGGGCTCCTGGTACCTTAAATAATTATTTTTCCCTTTTTTTCCCTTCAAAATTATATAAATAAAAATCTAGTCCGAATCTGGAAAATCCGTGAATCATGGTTGTGCTCTGCAAGTCGAGCTCTGTCTATTGGGCATCTATAAATTTTTGCTCAACGGTTGACTTTTGACTTTTTCAAATGACAAAAATGCCCTTCCACTTTCTCATAATTACCATTTTGCCCTTACTTTATCTTTTTCCAAAATTACCATTTTACCCTTACTTTTAAAACTAAAAGACCTTTATGCCCTTGGTCTTTTGTTAAATGATATATAGGTCCCTTCCCAGAAGGTCACCGATCCTCAAATTGCTCCAAGGGCAAGCACGCTTAACTTTGAAGTTTCTACCGACTTCTATCCACTAGGCCAATTCTGATTCTACGACTTCCGGCCCATAACTTTTCTTTCTTTATGACCTATCTATCTCTATGTTCTATTTCTTTTCCTAGTTATCGGATTAGCATTTACTTTAGCTAGCATAAAAAATTTATGGATATTACATTGGTCTCTCAACATCGACAACCAGTTTGTTCCCTCCAGTTGGAAGATCAGTTGGAGGACATCAATACTTCAACCTCACCCCTAATGAGATGCTTCAGGCACACCGATATGTACTCATCAACTACAGTCATGTAGATCCTTTTATTCAGGGAGTATCAATACTAACCTATTATCTTATTAATTTAATGTATGTTTACCAACATTTTATCTTATTAATTTAATATATGTTTAATTATATCAAAGAGTTCAGAAGTTATGTCAAGAGTCAACTAAGTATCAGGGCACAGATGTCCATTGAGGTTGATAGAAGGGTTCATAGAGAATTCCCAAGTTGGTTTGCATGTCGAATGTGCAATGACAACAATCCCCACCTAGTTGATTTAACAACTCTTGCAATTAGCCCACTCCATTATGCGAGAAGGTTTACCACATACAACGTCAATGGCTTCAAGTTCTGTACAGTTTCATGCGATCAAGGTTCTCTCACCCAAAATTCTAGGGGTTTTGGGACATTCGGTATAAGAAGTTATGTGAGCTCTAGTTATATCATCGAATTGAATTACCGGGGTTAATTCACCATCATGCTATTCAAGTGCTCCTAGGCAAATATGACAACTGCTCGTGGAATAACCACAGATAAGTTGGGCATCACATCTATGAATTTCTCAAGGCTTATTCACATGGGTGACTCTCCAAACGATGAGACATATATTCTAGCACCAGAGGCACATCAAATTTATTATGTCGAAGATCATAAAAATAAATATTGGAGTATGGTTGTTCATCTTAAACCCAGAGATGTTTATGACATGGTGATAGTAATGAACACTTGACACATGAGATGGAACCATTCTAGCATACTAATTTTCAAAACTTCTTACCTGAAGGAGATGAAGATTTACACCTTGTTAGAGCTGATGAAGATGAATAAATGAATCAGGTGCGTAATTTTTTTAATGTTCAACATATTTGCAGTGGTTCGGAAACCACTGTAAATATGACAGAATTGTTGCAAACACCGTCACCTAAAATGCTTCAAACATAACAGCTGCAAACATAACCGCTGCAAAATTGCGTGACCTAAACCGCTGCTTGATGTAGCCATGTTAATATTAGTTTTCTATTGGAATTTCCAGAGTTTTAGAATCAAATTTAGTCCATACATGACCCTTTTATGCTTAAATTGTGATTAGGAGTTGTTGAATTGGATTAATGTAATTTTGGGGTCATATGCCATGAATAATGATATATTTGTGCCTAATTTCTTCATGAGCAAGTGATACTGCCAAAATTTGTTATTTCATTTCAGGAATTCCTTGC
>JANTPZ010141751.1:0-10691 GCA_025593235.1 Vachellia pachyceras | reverse complement strand
TGGAACCATTCTAGCATACTAATTTTCAAAACTTCTTACCTGAAGGAGATGAAGATTTACACCTTGTTAGAGCTGATGAAGATGAATAAATGAATCAGGTGCGTAATTTTTTTAATGTTCAACATATTTGCAGTGGTTCGGAAACCACTGTAAATATGACAGAATTGTTGCAAACACCGTCACCTAAAAAGCTTCAAACATAACCGCTGCAAAATTGCGTGACCTAAACCGCTGCTAAATCAAACCATTGCAGAAGTCCATGACCTAAACCACTGCTAATACACCCAAATGAGCCTGTAAATACCTACCCTTCCCTAGACGTTTTCACCTTCTTGCCTGACTTTTAGTGCTACTAGTGTTTCGTTTGTTTGTCTTCTTTGGGTTTAGTATTTTTCTTGGTTTATTTTTTTATTGTTATTGTGATTTTAGTTAATTAACTACTTTAGTTATTGTTTTGTACTGCTTTACTGTTTTACTTGTTTATTTTTTTAGTTTAATTCTGCTTTTTTTCTTCTTTTTAATTTGATATTTTATTTTACGTGATTGTTTAATTTTGTCTTTTTCTGCATTTATTTATAATTTTTTGGTACAATTTTTAACTCAATATAATATAAGCATTATTAAAGAAATTAAATTTGTGTTTTAATTAAATTTTTTTGCATGTTTACTTTCTTTTGGATGAAAATCATTTTTTTAACAATTTCATAATATTTAGTAGCGGATCTATAATCGCTACAACATTTCACAACATTTTAAAGCCGTCCTCTTTTTTTATTTTTTTAATTAAATGACATTTAGTAGCGGTTCACAACCGCTACAAAAAAAAGGAGGCGTGATTTACAATTTCAAATTAGTAGTGGTTGATGAAACCGCTGCAAAAATTTTGAAGGGAATTTTTCACTCTCGAAAAAAAGAGCGGGAATTATTATTTTATTTAGCAGCAGTTATGTAACTATTGCAAATGTTTGGAGGGAAAATTTTTTACTTAGTAGAGGTTTATGCCAGATCAGCAGCGGTTATGGGCAGCTACAACATGTTTATTGCTTATTCCGTTATGTTGTGCACTTGTATCGGTTATTTTATAACCGCTGCAAATTTAGTATTGGTTTAATTTATGTGCGCCATGATTCTTTAGAACCGCTGCTAAATCATTTGCCATGGTGAGTTTTGCAGTTGTTCATCTAACCATTACAACATGTTCTTGTAATGGTTATAACCACGATAAATACATAAAATAACCACTACTAATGCAACCTTTTTTGTAGTGTGTTTTTCGGAGACCGTTTGTACAATACATTTTCATTTGGCTTAATGGGATGCTTGGACTTTAATTAGGGCAAATGGGTATTTTCCCTCTATAAAGAATGCATGCTTTAATTAGAGACATAAACCACTTGTTTGAGATTTTTCCTATAATTATTTATGAATTTTTGAAATTGGCCAAAAATTCTCTAAGTTGCCAAAGAAATAGTGAAAATTTTGAGAAGCTGCACAAGTCACTATTTCACTAGTTCTAGCCAAAAAAATGATATCAAGTGGTTAATATAAGATCTCTAATGAGTAATAAAGCTAAGAGGGGTTTTACACCTCTTCCAATAAGCACTTGTTCTTAAAGTTGTATCCAAGACTTTCTACGACTTCATTAAGTTTCTTGTTGGTTTTATGTAGGATCCATGGTTGGAGAAAATGATGCTGCTATTCTTGTAATAATTATTGCTTGTGCTGATCTTGAGGTTCTTCTTCCATGGTGGCTTTTGGAGAAGACCAAGGTAAACAGTGAGTATTGTAGGTGAAGATGGAAGGGTCTAGATTTAGATAAATAGGCTTGAAAGGACCACATGCTAAGTTTTTCATTCATGACTGTGTCTTGGTTACTTCTTCAGGTTGTGTTTCCAAAATTGATAGAGAGATTGGGAGGCGGTTATAGCACCCCTATTAGCGCGTTTGTGAATATTAAGATTCCTAGTTCCCTAGCAGCTCTGATTTTGTTTTAAATTAGCAGTTTAAGAAATAGGCGGTGCTTGTGACTTTTGGAAAATATGGCTTATTTTATTTGTATACTATATATAAACATGTAGAAATTAGAAATGAGCATTTTAAAGTTTATTCTATCACTGTGTGGGGCACCACATTCATAGATCGGCCATCTACCTACCATTCTTGTTTTCCTTTTGGGCCAACGATCTACCTACCCTTCTATCATGTCCCTTAACTAGCCATTTCTATTTTCCAGCATTAACCTAGCTACTTGTGTTCTATTTAAGATGATATTTCAATTTTAATCACAAAAATGCCACTAAATCATTATTCCCTAGGAAAATACTCCATTCAATCCTTAATATATGTTTTGATTATGAAGTTGATGTAGGTCCTAAAGGCAAGGCCTATTTCAATTTTTTATCCATATTTCTGAAATTAACCATATTGATATTCCCTCAACAATAATCTAGTAGTTGAGCGAGTGATGGAATCAAGCAAGATGACTATGGCACCTTAAAAAATATATCATATTAATTGACTCAACAAAAGTTCTTAATCTGCCCAAATTATTCAATTAGGTCTCGTACTAAAGACCTGAGGAGTGACAATATTAAATTGCTTCGTTAAGGGATGACAAAACAATGGTGACGAGGATCGATTTGCTTCACTACAACAATGAAAACCTTTAACGCTACAGGGACGATGACTATGAAGAGCTTCAATGTGAATAGTATAGGGTTCAAAACGTCAAAATAAGGTCATGGTCACGATCACTCGTATCAGGACACCAAATTAATGTCCACCATAATGATAAGTTAGAATATTGGTCCAAAGACTAACCCTTCATGTGAAAACTTCATTATTTTATTCCGCCACCGCTTTAATAAAAAGAAAAAAGGAATTTTTTGAAAATTTTAACAATTTATGAAACTGAAAGATCAAAACATGACCTGTGATAATAATGTTAGCTATTCAGTTGAACCAATGACTCGTTATTGGAGCAGACAACAACAAGTTTAAGACCCGGGTTACTTGAACGTGGGTTGCTACAAATCAAATTTCTTATATCTGCAATAGGAAAATGAGGTCATATATGTATCAACAGAGCTGAGATGTAGATGAAATATCATTTCATATTGAACTGTGCAAATTAAAGTACAACTATTACTTGTTTGGGTAGAAGGTAAGACTACTGACACGTCACAAATTGACCTTTACAACAGTAACACAGCCTAAATATAGTCAATAAATATTTTAAGTCACACTGTGCTGAGGCTCCTTTTGTATTTTTATAATCAATGAAGATACAAGAAATGTGTTACAAGATGAACCATAAAAATGTAAAATGTATGATTTAAGAATAAGCCTAAATTACATAGGCTACCAAGCCCATTTGGGCAAGATTCATGATGATGTCCAAAAAATAGAATGATTGCTGAGGAGTTTTTAGCATTGAACCGTTTCAGAATAAACGTGAAAGCAAAGGTTAAATAAAGAGAAAAATAGCAGACTCACCCAAAACATTGTATATCTATTGTCATAGGTTTGGGAAAAAACGTAATTTCTGAAAATTACGGGTCTTTGGAAATTATGCTTGAAACTTCAGGTATAATCCCAAAGTTATAGAGAGGTAGAGAAGAATTACCTACACTATATTTGAGGCTTAAATGAGTTATAAATGATAAGACTACCTCAAATAAATTTTTAAGTAATTATTGAATTTTGCATAAATAAAGGAAAATTAGCCAAATTTAATTATTGAAAACGCATGGAGGCCTCAAGTGATTGTGAAACGAATGGGGGGATTATTTTGTGATTAATTTGAATTTATAAATGTGTTTTTACGCCCAAGAAGAGGATAATTTATCTTAAGATTATTTTATTGTCAGTTTATCCAAGAATAGAGCAATCTCATGAAAATTACGGTAAAATTTGTAAAGACCGAATTTGAACTAGAAAACATTAGAGTATTTTTCTCTAATAAATGTGAATTTTTTTTAGGGTATCACTTTGGTCATGTGACTAAACAATTCGAAAAATTCATCTGTAAGTGATTAATTATATTAGGAAGAATTGACCTCATATAAAATAATTAGCACATGGGAGAAAATTTTTTATGGTTCCCAAGAGGCAAAGTAGCTTGCTCTGGATGAAGGAAGGAAACAAGATGAAGTTTTGGCCTTTGGATCATTGTACTTCGCACATTATTTATTTTAATGAATTTTCTCCATTTAATTATCATAAACTTTGCGTGTTCATTATGATAATTGCATCCATGGGCAAATTATGAATATTGTCCTAAATGTCTCTGGTCAGTTATCTATGTGGGAACAAAGATAAAGCAAGACAGCATGACTTTGATAAGGTATGGAGATACAAGTCAAAGTCATAGGCACTTGTAAGAGTACAAGGCGCTGGACTGACCCGCTATGAGAAAGCTACATGGATTAAGTCATTAGCTTATCTCATATGTAATCACGTTACAATGCCCTTCGACCTGAGATCATCATGGATTCCTACATGAAAGTCATTAAGCTTTGATCTAGTCAAAAGTCATCTTTGACCGGGTGATGATAAAGGCTATGATCGGGCTTGGTGGTTTTCATGTGGAGGAATGTGAGTGATCAAGATGAGATTTGTCCCTCACATTAGTTGAGAGATATATAGGGCCCCTCGATGAATGAGTCTGAGAAATGTATGGCCATACTGTAACGAAAAGGAGTTTTCATTTCTTTAATCAGACTACTCAGGGATCAAGAAAGTAATGGTCGGGAACAGGAGGATGACGTCATCCATGCCTCATCCTTGACTGAAATATCGCGTGATAAAAGGGATGTGATGTGGTTGCGTAAAAGGTTGCATCGTGTTAATGATCCCCGTATATTTGGGTAGTCGTAATGTTTTGCTAGAGACCTCTTGCGACTTGAGGGCTAATGTTGAGTTTAGCCCACTGCCAACTTTATATGGGCCTACAGGGCCGCACGCAAGAACAGCCCAACATAAGCTTTATTTCTAGGGTTTATTCGAATTTTAAATATATGTGTATATATGTTGAAATTCGAAATTGCACAATATTATATAAATAATATTAGTGTGTGTTAGTTTAATTTATTTGATAAATTAAACAACTAATGTCAATTTAATTTATGAGGATAAATTAAATCTGTTAGCTCATTATTTGGATTAATTAAATGGATGATTTGATCATATCAATTTAATCCAAGTTAAGACTGCAAAATTCGAATTTAGCATTTTGAATATTGAATTTCGAAATTCAAGATTGGATCTTGAATATCTTTTGAAATTTGAATTTCAAGATTAGATTTAGAATATCTTTGAAATTCAAAATTTAATATTAGATCTTGAATATTTTTGAAATTTGAATTTCAAGATTAGATCTAGAATATCCTTGAAATCCAAAATTCAAGACGAGATCTTGAATATCTTTTGAAATTTGAATTTCAAGATTAGATCTAGAATATCCTTCTGAAATAAAAATTTGAATTTTTCAAGATTAATAAAAGATTAATCTTTTATTAATGATGTACTCTACGAGCTTTATAAATATAAGTGTTCATGGACAAAAAAAAAATCAAATTTTCAAAATTGAGTCCATCCTTGAGCCAAGAAACCCTAGAGAGAGAGTGGAACCAAGAGGCACTAGCATGCTGCTATTGTTGGAGACTGTTCACGTGGATATTGGTAGAGGGAGGCGATTGAAAGAACATCGACTCCTCGTGATCGGAAATATTGGTAGCGGGATGTTGTGGAACCTGAAGAGATCCAGACGCAAAGCAAGAGACAATCTTGAAATGCAAAAGATACGCCTTCATCTCCTTGATCTAAACGCCTTTGACAGATCTGTATTTGGGATTAGAAAATTTTAAATTCCGCTGCATGTACGCACTAATCCCAACACTTACTTGTATGTATGTTATGTTTATGTCGTGCATCGATTTGCTGTATTGCTTTGCTAGATTATGTGAAGCATGAATGAATGAAGCTCCATTTTGGTTTCTACTATGGCCATAAGTACATTACACGAAACATTGAGCACATAGCATTTCATTATGTGAACTTGAGCCTATGTAAGGCAAGCATATCCTGCACTAGCATTCATCCTAGATGCATTGTTTGTAATGTTTGCTACTGGGATTCCTCGAATCTCACCCTCTCCCACTAACCATATTTAGGTACAAGTTCTTCAAAAGATAGGGAGATAATGCATGAAGTTTGAAGCAAGGAATTTAATTGTTCATGTACAAGAATAATGTTGTAAAGTTTATATCATTTGGGATCTAAGCATATGGTGTAATATGTAATATGAACCTACGCATGTGAGGTTGATATATGATAGCTAAGTACTCCTAAATGTAAGATAAAACATGCTTAAGAGGATTAAAAGTTAGGGTTTCAAATTATGAAGTTTGAAAATTGACAAGTTTGACTTTTTATCAAAGTAAAGTTAGTCAAACACCTAAATTTGACCTATCAGGAAACAGAGCAAATGAACTCCAAATGAGGTGAAATTTTACAGAAAAATTGTTCACATTGAAATCTTTTAAACAAGCCAAAGAACACTGAATTTGGAGTTTTGTACAGAAAATTATGAAGTTCCAAAGTTGGAAGAAAATCACTGAAAAATTTAGGAGAATAGAAAAATGACCAAATGAACAGTGCTTTTTCACGAATTAAACTGTAACAATTGGGCAAGCTAATGACTTAATGAGTATTTTTCCTTCATAGAGGAACTTGCAAGCTTCAAACATAAATTAGAAGCACTCAATTTCGATTTTTCTAGAATTAGTTATGAATTTTAAAATTTGGTCCAAAAAGTTGTGAATAGTAACATTCTCTCTATTAAATCTCTAATTTACAAATATTAAACCTAGTTTAATTTTGGTACTAGATTTTAAGGTTGGAGCGTGCCTCTTCAAGCTGTCTTTCCAAAAAAAAGCAGAGAGAGAGAGATTGATTGAGGGAGGGAGGTATTAGGGAGAGACGTCGGATGGATATTGTATATGCATGTTTATTTCTGTATCAATTTATAATGCATAAAAAAAGAACATGAAGAGTGTCATTGAAATGAATGGCTAAAATGATAAACCAGCCATGATCAAGTACTAGTTACCAAAAAAAAAACAATGATGCTTATAAATACCCTCCAAGCAACCATAATCTCAATTGCACTTGTTGACTCTTAAGTGATAATTAGCATAGCTTTATTTATATACTCCCAAGTGGTTAGCTGATTCCTACAGAGACAAAGCCCATCAAACTATGACCAACCAAAAGGAAATCTTAAGACTCTTCATCATCTTAGTTGCTTGTCAATGCACCTATACAACTGGCGATGGGGAGGTGTTGAATAATTTGCAAAAATGTGACGAGGCCACCTGGGAGTCTAATCTTATTTTAGACCACAACGTGAGCCTTGTTTTAACCGTTAACTTGAAAGGTTATGGGACTTGCACCAACGTTCAAGTGGCAATCGAAGCTGCTCCTAAATCTAGGCCAGATGAAACCCTTATGATTGTTGATTCTGGCATATACAGGTTCATTATCTCTATCGTTTAGTTTCAATAATTATCATTTTTTGTTGTTCATTATTTTGGTTTCTTTTCTCAATTAACGATATGATAGTTTTGGGAAATGACAGGGAGAAGGTGGTGGGGAGGCAAGCAAAACAAATCTGATACTACAAGGTCAAGGATATTAGAACATGATCATAGAATGGAATGATATTGCCAATTCCGCAGGAGGAACCTTATACAGTTATTCAGTTGGAGCCTTTGCCTCATGTTTCTTGCCTACAACATTAGTTTTAGAGTAAGAAATTAAATAATAATGTTGGTTATTTGATAGATGTTATGTCACAACTTGAGTTTCTTGGATTATATGTGTAAATTAATGTGGTGATATATATATCCAAAATTTGATCACATAAATAAAAATGGAGAATATGGCACCACCATGCGTTGGACAAACAGTGGCGCTAGGAGTTGTTGATACCTTGTTTTGATGATAACAAAGTTTTAATTCAAGGTTACATGGCAGGATTTGGAAATGACTTTTGAAATTTTGAAAATGAGTTTTACATTTCAACAACTCGAGTTAAATGCTCTAGAACTCGAGTTACATGCCTATGTTTTTGAAAACTTTCAGATGACTCGAGTTGCACACTTTGTAGAACTCGAGTTGCATGCCTTAAGCCTTCAGTCCAAGCAATTTTATGTGAAATTACTCGAGTTAGAAGGGTCAGTAACTCGAGTCACCTTGAACTTGCATCATCAACTCGAGTTTTTCAGCTTCAAGTTAAGGTCACTCGAGTCACAGCCATTTTAAAACTCGAGTTGCATGCCTAAAAATCTATTTTCTAGAAATCATATGTGCTAGAACTCGAGTTGCAGTAGTGGAGAACTCGAGTTCCCCTAAACTTTCAAAGACAACTTGAGTTCCACACTTCAAGTTGCAACAACTCGAGTTCCAGGCTTATTTAACTCAAGTCTCGTGATAAACGAGAAGCAATCAAAATGTTTAGCCTTCACCAACGTCAAAGGATTTCATTTATTGCTGCATTTAATGCTCTCACCAACCAAAGACAACAACCATTCCATCTGAGTAATGGATACTTGGCTTTCTCTAACAGACAGATTCAAAAGACTTCATCTATAAATAGAGAAGCATTAAAGATGGAAAGAGACGACGATCAACAATACTATTGTTCATACGCTCTTTGTCTCTTACCTTCTGAAAACACTCAATATTGTTCAGTGAGCTTCAGTGTTTATCATATATACTCTTTTGAGAGTTTAAACTTGTGATTCATTCTTGTATACGCTGAGAAACTCAAAGTTGGGGCTTTGAGTTTATTGGGCTGTGAGGATTGTTGAAAAACATAGAGTGAAGGTCTATGTTATCTTGCAAAAAGTGAGGGGGAATGTGACTCCTTAATTGTAAAGGCTTGTCAAGCCTGATTGTTTGCGTTTAGTGGATTGCAAGGACTAGAGGTAGGTTAGAGTGGACTGAACCAGGATAAATCACCGTGTTTATTCTTCTCTGAACTCTCGGTGACTTCATTTTTATTTTGTGATTTAAGTTTTAAATTTCTTTTGTGACCAATTCACCCCTCTTGGTCAAATTCTACACTAATAAGAGAGACTGGTGACAAAGTAGCATTCTACGGCTGTGGAATGTATGGTGCTCAGGATCCACTCAATGATGATAGTGGAAGGCATTACTTCAAACAGTTTTCATTGAAGGATCTATTGATTTCATATTTGGGAATGCCAGATCCCTTTCCAGGTAGATTTCAAATCTTCACTTGAAAGAAACTGATTACATACACAGACACATACATATTGATCATATGTACCAGTACTGTATACACATATAGATATATGTATTTGTATATATAAGTAATTCTTGGTAGTTATACGTACGTAATGAATTGTAACACTAGGATTGTATGATAAATTCAATTTCACGTTAGCGTGGGAATGAAATCACCGGGTGTATCACAGCCCATGGGAGAGAGTCAAAGAATGAAAATATAGGGTTCTCATTCGTGAATTGTAAGATTGATGGAATAGGAAAAATATGGGTTGGAAGACCATGGAGAGTATATGCCACTGTAATCTTCTCGACAACTTACAAGTCTAACAATGTACAACCCAAAGTATTGAATACCAAAAAGTCTATGATTATTATCCTTTTCATGATTTTCCCTTTTATCTCTTTTATGCAACCCAAGTGATGATTGTTCGCATGTGCCCTTGTTATAATGTCTAGGACTACCTTTTTTGGAGAATACTATATTGTCTTGGAGCAGGAGCCAACTAATCGTCCAGGGTCTCACATGGAAAGCAGCTAAAGGACTACGAAGCAGCCCACTCGAATGCTGGTGTAATTCCTACAATCTTTCAAGCTAACAGTTAAAACAAGGCTCACATTGTGGTCTAAAATAAGATTAGACTCCCATATGGCCTCGCCACATTTTTCCAAGTTCTTTAACACCTCCCCATCGCCCGTTATATAGGTGCATTGACAAGCAACTAAGATGATGGAGAGTCTTAAGATTTCCTTTTGGCTGGTCATAGCTTGATGGGCTTTATCTCTGTAGGAATCAGCTAACCACTTGGGAGCATATGAATACAGCTATGCTAATAATCACTTAAGAGTCAACAAGTGCAATTGAGCTTATGATCGCTTAGGGGTATTTATAAGCATCACTGTTTGTTTTTTGCAACTAGTATTTGATCATGGCTGGTTTATCATTTTAGCCATTTATTTTGATGATATTCTTCATGTTTATTTTTTATGCATTAAGCTCTTCATCTTTTGCTAACAACCGTGCATCCCACCTCCTGTCTCATAACTGCAGCACGACAAAAGAAGGGTGTGAATAAAATGGTATGGGATTTGAGCACGAATAGAGAGTAATAGCTGAATGTTAAAGATGAGAGAGTGAGGAAGAGCTTAATGAGAGCCATCTCTTAAATGAAGGAGATTCTTGGGTAGAGTGAAACCATTTCAAATTTTGTGGCGGGAGGGCTTTTTAGGTGCCCTATATCTAAGATAGGGCATAAAAAGGTGACTTTAGTCGCCCTCTATCAGGATAGGGCGCCTAAAGTCACCCTTTTGATGCCCTATCCTGATATAGGGCATCTAAAAGTACCCTTTGGTGCCCTCTCTCATTATAGGGCACCTAA
>JANTPZ010141750.1:0-26990 GCA_025593235.1 Vachellia pachyceras | reverse complement strand
GGTTTTCCCTTTCCTTTTTTCTTTTTCATCTTTCCTACTTTTTCCTTCTTTCTCTTTCATACTTTTTCTTTCTTTTTCTTTTATCTTTCCTACTTTTTTTCTTCTCTTTCCTCTTTTCTACTTTTCATTCTTTCTTTTTCCTCTTTTCTACCCACTTTTTTGCCTCAGAATCCGTAAAAGTTAATAACTTCCTAAACATAGGGCTTGTTTGAAACCTATGTTTCACAGAATCCGAGGTAAAAACTAGGTTTTGAAAAGTGATTTATGTTTGGGAAGTTATAGCTTTTACGGATTTCAAAGCAAAAAAGTGGGTAGGAAAGAGGAAGTAAGAAAGAGAAAGAGAGAAAAAGTAGGAAAGAGAAAAGAGGAAAATGTAGGAAAGAGAAAACCTAGGTTGCCAAACGAGCCCATAAATCACTTTTCAAAACCTAGGTTTTGCCTCAAAATCTGTAAAAGCTATTTTTAAAATAGCTTCCAAACAAGCATTTATTCTTAATGTGTTTTAAGAAAAATTTGAGTAAAAATTTAGTATGTTCAAAATTAACAAATGAGTGGGTGTAAAATAAATCACATAGTAATAATATATATCTAATTATTTTTAAATCAGGGGATGCGACTGAACCTCCTAACTTCAAGTAGGTCCGCCCATGCCAACTATCCTTATTCGATTGAAATGAAAATATATTCAAAAATCAATCCAACGTCTTACAGCTAGAGCTGGTAATACGGGTTTTACCCATGGGCTAAACCCGCCCAACCCATAACCATGGTGGGTTGGGTTATGAAAAATGAGGCTCGTTTTGATGCGGATATATTTAGCCCGAACCCATATGGGCCAAACCCATGACGGGTTAGCCCGACGGGTTGGCGGGTAGCCCATATTTTTTAAAATAAGCCACTATTGAAAATATATATTATTATTATTTTGGAGTTTTTTACATTCCTGGATTGGATTTATGGATTGGTAAGTGTCTGATAGTATGATAACTACCCTGCTTCACCTATCAACTAATGTGAGTTTTATCCTTTTGCATTGATATATCTATATGACTTTTTTTTCCAATTAAGTGGTATGGATTGAATTTTTATCATGTTGTTCATAGATCATAATATCCATGTTATTCAAAAGTATTGTTCAGTTTATCAACATTTGTGAGGCCTGTGATGGCTGGGGTATTGGGTTTGTATCTTAAAGAAGAGCAAGTATGAGTTTAATTTAGGAAGTATTTGGGTCCATTTATGATGCATAAAGTTTTATTATACCCCATTCTTCTGTGGCATTTGTATTTTCTGAGTTGCTCTTTTTTTTCATTTGGTTTGTAGCTTGCTTTGGTTCATTTTACAGGACAAAATTATGAGATCAAACATTTTTTGAGTTTAATCCTCTACTTTTGTTGTTGATGCGTTCTAGATGTTGATATTTTTATCTTTAATTAAAGATATTGTTTAGGATCCCTGTTTTTGGCTTTGGTTCGGTAGAGGTATTGATGTTTAGGGTTTAAATTTTGAACTTTATGATGTTGTAATATATTTTTATGATTTAGAACTTTAGACTTATAACAAAAAATTTCATTATATTATTTTTTAAAAAAATTAAAAAATAGAAAAAAAAATATGGGCCGGCCCGCCCAACCCACCAACCCATCGGTTATGGGTTGGGTTTGGTAAATTATGAGCCATATTAAAATGGGTATTTTGAGCCCGGACCACCGGGTTCAAAACCCATGACGGGCCGGCCCGAATCCACCGGACCGCCCATATTACCGGCTCTAATCAGCATATATAATTGGCTGTGTTAATGCTATGTCATCATATTTAGCACCCTCAAGATGTTTATTAAATTGTAGGAACTAACGTATTCGATGGAATAAAACTTGATGAACCAAAACTTATAGTTCAAAACTACATGGACTAATGCTTATGGTTGAAAAGGTTATTAATGCTTACTGCCTTACATGATACATGTAATTATCTTAAAGAAGTTTCAACCTTTTATGCCAAAATATTTTGGCTAAAGTATACTTTTAATCCTTTATGTTTGTGTCAGGTTTTACTTTAATCCTTTAAGTTTAAAAAATAAACTTTCCGTCCCTCAAACTTAACGCCGCTAGTCTCTTTTAACGGAAATTGTTGACTCATCAAACACTTAAATGACATGGTATCCACGTGGTTGAACAGCTGAAGATGTTCTTCGACAGAATATTGAAAGACGCCGGTTAACCCCTTTGATTCAATTCTTCAACGATCATAACATTTCCTTCATCGACAAGAATAAAAGAAGAAGAAAGAGGCAGAGCGACAGCGACAGGAGACGCTGAACCACCGGATATAGTTGTTTTTATTTTAAATCTTTTTTATTCTACACAATTTAAAATATCAGATTTATTATATTAAAATTAAAATGTGAGTATGCTTTGTCAATATTTTATAGCACATTCATAAATTAAATTTGATGAGTCAATAATTTCCGTTAAAAGATACTAACAGTATACATAAAGGATTAAAAGTATACATTAACCAAACATTTTTTTACTTGGCATGTCTTAGATTCGCTTTCCGCGTATTTTTCAATCATTCTGGTCTTTTAAAAATATTTGTAATTTTCTATATACCTCTTGATCTTATCATAAATCCGTTAAAAGTATATATATGTTTAAATTTAAACTTTAGTATTTTGAAATCAGAAATTTTTTAAATTCATTCCTCCAAGTAATTAAGCTGACACGTACTAAATCATAAAAAAAGTTTTAAACACTTCCACTAACAATTTTATCAAATTTACCGATTCAAGTTTACATGAGCAGCGGAAATTTTTATTTTTTAAATAAGTTAGTAGCTTGGGGCTTGATTCCCTCAAAAAATGTAACTAATTAATCAGTAAGAAAATATACGAGGGAGAATAAGCGAAAAAATGAAAGAAATCGGTAGTTAATTGAAGATAAAAATGAAAAAAAAATACATTAAATAGTGAGACAACTCCAAAATTTATCTTATAAAAAGAAACAAGTGATGTAATCTATAATAATGAAGGAGGAAGTATATTTTCTGTATGTTCTTAAATTTCTACAAAATATCGAAATTCAAAAAGAAGCTAGTCGTACGTAGCAATGACATATAGAAACTCTGGTAATTTGTATAATATGTATATAATTATTTTGCGGATATTAAAAATTAATTAATTAAATATTTATATTAAATGTGTTAATTTTTAATACGCTCTTTAATAATATATATCGCCTATCGGGACTGTCCTTGATGGAAACATCTTTTCTCGGTATAATCAATAAAGACATTTAAAAAATAAATTTAAATGATAACGTGTACTGTAAACTATTTGTCAAATTCATATATTTAAGATCGAACAATATCAGTTTTTGCTAGTGTTTCAACAATGGCAGATCACTTTCAAAGATCTCTATGAATGAATCTTATTACAGCTACCTTTTTTGTCACCCATACATAACATTTCAAGATTGAAAGAACGGTATGAAAAGTGACATTAAATGAACCCAAAATAACCATTAAGCACTTAATTTAAATGGTAAGAGGTGTATTAGTTTAACCATATATTCCGAATTCGACCTCTGAAAATGCATGTGTTAAATGCTTGGTAGCATAGCTTTGTCGCCTTATGATCCTGTCTGACTTAATATGGATTAGTTTGGATCCCTGATAACTCTTCTAAGTTAAAATGAGATAGGTTCAAGAAGATTTTAAAATAATATATATCGAATCCTCTACATGTATAAAAAGAACCCCAAACAAATTTATTTTAATAGAAGATTTTAAAATAATATATATATAGTAATAAATCCCCACTCAAGGATTTATAAGAGGCATTACTTTTCCACCTTTGAATAAACGTTTCAGATATTATAACTGTGCATCATGATGAAAAGGACTCTAAATGGCGTTTCCACGATGCTTTAAGATATCGCCTTATAGGTTAATCCCAAGGTTTTTCTATATTAAGAAAACAATTAATACAAGTATGTTTAAATAAAAAATGGAAGTTTTATATTCAATTACGCTTAAATCACCTGAAGAGTCATCAATTAAGATTTTCTACGTGTGCAAGTTCCAGTTCTCTATATATATATATATATATATTCCCATTAAAGTGTTGCATTAACTTTAATTTCGTAATAAATTTTGCAGAGAAAAATACTATTGATTAGTAAATTTGTTCTTTTCAAGAAAATATAGATATGGCTGCGGGTGAAGCACTACCTGTTATTCCTCTTCTTACACCATACAAGATGGGAAATTTCAATCTATCACATAGGTACTCTCACATTATATTTCTCTCGAGAGAGATTTAAAGTTTAATTAATTTCTTCATTATTTTCTGCTGTAAATTCATGTTTATCAGGTGTTTTATAAGAGATTAGTTATCCCAGATGTGCTTTCTGTTGGTTCATGATTTACATATCAATCTTATTTAGAAATCACAAGATTTAAAATTTGCTATATGCGTGACATCGCAAGAAATAGAGTTTAGCTATGATTTTGATATACACTTTTAAATTTAGTTTTTCAAGTCATATGATTGTTATTTTGGAAAGGATTAAATAAAAAGAATTGTAGAGCAATATAGTACATGATTTTTTTTATAATTAGTGTGATACTGCACTATTTTTTAGTGCACTTATTTGGATTGTTGTTTTGAAACTCCAAATTAAACTGGTTTTCTAACATGATTTTATAGTTTATATGATAAATATGGATCAGTGTGACAATGTTTTGAAGAAGCTAATCCAAACAAACACAACCATTAGAATATGGATCAGAAAACTTGCTTTAAACGCTGAATAAACATTGATTAAGGGGTATATTGTTTGAAAGACTAGTAAGCTTACACTACTAGAAAAATGCCATTTAGTGATGAAAAATCCGTTGCTAAATGGCTATTTTCCGTCGCTAAAACGAGGGTCGCTAATATTTTCCATCTCTAAATGAAAATTTTCTAATGAAAAATAGACAGTTAGTGATTGATTTTTCCGTCGCTAAGTAGTATTTTTCTGGTAGTTAAGTAGAATTAACATGGCTGAATCTGGTTGACTTCTGGTATGCAGGGTTGTTTTGGCGCCATTGACAAGACAGAGATTTTACAATGATAATCCCCAACCACATGCTATCTTATATTACTCACAGCGAACATCAAATGGGGGACTTCTCATAGCTGAAGCTACTGCTGTTTCTAACACTGCTAAAGCGTAATTATCATTCTTTCATTCATGTTAATTAAATAGTTGTGTGTGTGTACGTACACTCCCTTTTGAATAATGTGGTTTCTTATTGTTTTTATTTTGTTATTGTTGTTTGAATTATATATACATATGAATTAGGTATCCTAGAACACCAGGGATATGGACGAAAGAACAAGTGGAATCTTGGAAACCTATTGTGGATGCTGTTCATGACAAAGGTGGTATCTTCTTTTGTCAGATTTGGCATGCTGGTAGGGTTTCAAGTTCAGGTACTACACACCTCAACCCTTATATCATGTTTCAGTCAAAACATTTAAATTTATAAATGTGTTTCTTCAGTCACTTAATGTGTGTGGACTTCGTTAGTCTCATTCATAGAAGATACATTAACTCAACTAATTTGTAATAGCTGATAAAGTATACTTAAAATTTAATCAAGTAACTGAACATTTTTATCATTTTGAATTGAAAGCTTAAATTATACAGCTTATCAGGTTTTGTTTAAAATGAAACTTCATATAAATTCAGAGAGCTGAGATAAAACTTAACGTACGTACACTTTCATTCTAACTAAAGATTATATATCGCATACGTACGTACCTTACATCTCCTCCTCTTCTTACCTACTGCCTCATTCTTGAATCTGTCAACTTAATTCTGATCCCACAATCGACGTTTCAACTGAAGAGTTTCAGCCAAATGGGGAAGCCCCAATATCTTGTACAGACAAGGGAGTGGCTCAACAAATTCGAAGTAATGGCATTGATGTTGCAAGATATTCACCTCCAAGAAGGTTAAGAACTGATGAAATCCCTCAAATCGTCCATCACTTCAGACTTGCAGCCAGGAATGTTATGGAAGCCGGTATGTAATTGATTATCGGCTTATTTTAAGTAATTTTATGATGTACATGGCATGTTTACTGTCATGTTCACAAAAGTTGAGATAAAATTCTTTTAACATACTTACGTTATAGATTTTAAATCATGTAAGAAAAATAATTTCTTTCACTAATACAAACACACCCTATTTAGATGGGTTTTGTTCAATAAAAATATGAAAGAGATTATTTCCTGTGAAACTAAATTGACACCAAGTACTATAATGAGTTTCCTACTAAACACTTGTGAGTTTTGTCTAGTATAATGAGAAAGAGATTATTTGTAGTGAAATGAAATTGATGCTAACTACTAGGAACCGGTCTACAAGCTGAGCAAATCTGAACTACGGTTCAGATTTAATTTTTTTTTAAATGATGTTTTTTAAATAAACAATAATAATTAAGATATTATCTTCATTTTACATTCTAAACCAATTAAAGTAATATTTTTTTGAAAAATATAGACTTTTATAAAATTATATCTAAATCTTTTAGACTGATAAAGTCGCCTCTGAAGGTAGCATTTAATGGCAACTTTTTCTATCGTCACTGAAAGTCATTTTTTTATAGTGAAGTGTCAATAGGATAGTAATATGAAAAGCCCCGATGTATTTTTTATTTTACTTTTGGCAAGCGTGACATGCATTAAGATTCAATTCGAGCCAATGAGTTAAACTAGTGAAAGGTTATATATATGAATATCTTTATACATGTTGATTAAATTATATTATTTTAATTATGATTGGGTTGACTTTAGTTCAATCGCGGTCTTATTATTCAAAGCTTGTTTGCAAGTGATGAAAGTTGTGTGCCGATAACCATGACATATATGCTTGATATTATAACCAAATGCAACAAATTTAAAACGATGATGCATGCTTGTGCAAATTATGTAGGTTTTGACGGAGTTGAGATTCATGGTGCACACGGTTACCTTCTTGACCAATTTTTGAAAGATAAGGTCAATGATCGAGTTGATAAATATGGCGGATCGTTAGAGAACCGATGTCGATTTCCATTGGAGGTGGTTAAAGCTATTACTAAGGAGGTTGGAGGGGAACGAGTAGGAATTAGGTTATCTCCTTTTACCAGTTATTGTGAATGTGAAGACTCCAATCCTCAAGAACTTGGCTTATACATGGCAGATTCCTTGAACAGATATGGTGTTTTGTACTGCCACATGGTGGAGCCAAGGATGAAGAAGATTGGAGAGAGAGGTGAGAGTCCACACAGTCTTGTGCCAATGAGAAAGGCCTTCAATGGAACGTTTATTGTCGCCGGAGGCTATGATTGGAAAGATGGCATCTATGTGGTGGCGGCGGACATGGCGGATCTCGTCGCCTATGGACGGTTGTTCTTGGCAAATCCGGATTTGCCAAAAAGATTTGAGCTTGATGCTCCTCTCAACAAGTACAACAGAGAGACGTTTTACACTCCTGATTCTGTGGTAGGGTACACTGACTACCCATTTCTTGAGGCGAGTTCTTGAAGTTCATCTCATTTTCAAACCATGTATTTGTAATTTTATGTTGTTTGAATTGTGCCATTACAATTTGATTGGTTATACGTAATCATCCTTGAGGGTAAAAATTGTTAATTTTAATTTATAAAACGTTAAGAACTTTGTATGTTTTTTTTTAAATTTTATTTAACATCATTTTAACACGTATATATTTAAATAAATGAAATTTTATAAAGGTTGTAAATTAAAATTATAGAATCAAACAGTAAGAGCCCAATTCAAACAAAATAATTAAACTATAATAATCTATGGATTAATTTTTTACCTTGTTCATCTTTACTCTTCTTTAGGGTTTTATATATTATTCTTGATCATTCTAATTTCATTGTTGAGTGTAATAACCTTTTTTTTTTCATCTGTCACGGCTCATCTTTTAATTTTTACCGTGATTAATTTTTTATCATTATCTAGCCCTTACGAATTTTTCCTAGGGATTTTTTATTTACTCTGAATACTTTGTTAACAATTCTTTAAAAATTTTAAATTTAAACTACCTATATTTGTTTGAAACCTCCTCGTGCTAATGGGCCAGTGCTCAAATTTGATACTAAAATCTTAAATATTTTATTAATGAGAGAGAGGTAACTTTAAAAGAGAGAGAGAGAGTTTGTGCCTATTTTTCAAAACGTTAAAAAATCACGTTTATATAAGTTAAGATAAAACTCATCTCACATACTTACATTATACCGTAAATAACGTAAAAAAATAGTTTCTATCACTAATTTGAATAGGTAACAATTGAGGTTGTAGTCTCTCCTCTCCAATTTACATCCACCATCCCTCAATATTATATTGTTTTTGAACATGTTATCAACCAAATAGGCATGCCCTAAATGGGCAACCCGTTAATTGGTCTGTTTGGGAATGTGGTAGATAAGTATTTTTACCATTTAGAAAGTAAATGTATGAACGAGATTATCTCGTTTTGTAGAAAATAATGTTGAGAATGTTAGGGGCAGAGTTTTTCTTTTCTAGAAGAGATGTAACGGTTATGGTGGTATTGGTACTAGATTTCTCTCTGTATGCTTGATGATGTTACTGGCTGCAACAAGTTTACAAAGAGAATGCTTGTCCAATTGTAGGTTTTGATGGGGTTGAGATTCATGGTGGCCATGGCTACCTTCTTGACCAGTTCATGAAAGATCAGTTTAATGATCGAACAGATGAATATGGTGGATCACTAGAGAACCGTTGTCAGATTTCCCTTGGAAGTAGTTAAAGCTGTTTCAAAGGAGATAGGACCAGAGCGAGTTGGAATTAGATTATCACCTTTTGCAAATTATTGTGAATCTGGAGACTCCAGTCCTGAAGAACTTGGCCTATCCACGGCAAATGCTCTGAACAATTATGGTATTCTGTATTGCCACATGGTAGAGCGAAGGATGAAGACTGTTGAAGAGTTGAGAGCCCTCATAGCCTTGTGCCAATGAGAAAGGCCTTCAACAGGGCTGGTAAAACGGCCCAATCCGCAAACCTTGGAGTCGTGGACTATCGGCTAGGTTAACAGCAGCTTCTCTTTCCCTTCTCCCACTGACCACTCCCAGCTTGCATCGACCACCAGCGGCGCCAGTGCCACGGCGAGACGGCGAGGACGAGTTCGTGACTTCCGACGAGTTTTCCGCCGCTGATTTACGCTCGCCGTGATTTCGCGTGCGTACTTGGTACTTTTGTCTTCTCTGAGTTCTCTCCATCGTCGACGGCGACGATCTCACTTCTCAGACTTTCTTTTAATTCATTTTTTTCTTACACCTTTCAATTGCTTTTTTTTTAGTGCATTCCTTGGTTTTTCATTTTGTCTTGAATATTTCAGAAAAAAGGCTGGAGGAATCTGCTTGTATCAGAGAGAAGTATCCTGATAGAATTCCTGTAAGTTTACCATCAAGTATAAATTGTTTGCTTGTTTGAATTTTCCAAAAGAACTGTAGTTGAAATCCAGATTTTCTATGCGGGTGATTGTGGAGAGAGCCGACAGAAGTGACATTGCAGAAGTCGATAAGAAGTAAACGCTTTTTGTGTCTTCTATACCTCTTGGTTTAATACATTTAACTTTTCAAGTTACTATTTTAATGCCCATTCTGAGTTTCCTGTGAAATTGTTTTTATTTGACTAAATGAATCCCATCAAAGTTGTGCAAGTTTAACTGCCTTGTTCTATAAATCAAATGAGATTTCAATTCTGGAATACCCAGGTTTACTTTATGTTCATGTTCTCGTCTATTAAAGGATGAGATAGTTAAGTGTTTATATGATCAATGTGAATTGGTGACCTGGTTTTCAGTTCATTTATGGATTCTCACGTGATTCTGTTCTCATTGGTTATGGATTCTCACATGAAAAAAATTATGATGTGCCAATTGTTCCTTCGCATTTTGTTTTCGATGCTTCCCTGTCTGCATTCCACGCATACTCATATTTTTAGATATTTAATTTTCATCATTGAAGAAATTTGATTCCCCAAGCTCGATATGCACCAGCTCTGATTGGATAGCTCTTCTGAAGGTAATTTTTCCTAACATGACTTGAAATTTTGAGGTTCTTAATCGGATGCTGGCATGAAGAATGCCTTCTAATATTTCTTGCTCTCTTTGCTGTTTAAATCCATGTTTGCTTTTACCTGTTGAAAAATTAAAACTCTATTTTTGTTCTCATATTCTTTACATCTTCAAGAGCATTTGTGCGCTGTTGCACATAAACAAGATATTTGAAGTTGGGATTTCTGAAGGTCTACGAGAAGCATTGACGCGCTTAAACTTGAATATCATTGAGAAGGTACATATCTTTTTCGTTCAGTGCATGTGTTAGCGATTATGTCCTAGCCTAAGTGGATTGTTCTGTTTTTTTTTTTTTTGGTGCAAGGCAGTGCGTTTTGCAGTAACTAGAAGGACATTATGGCAAATGCTGGGAGTGTTAGAGCTAGAAAAATTGACTCCAACAAAGTTCGAGACATGATTGTTTATGCTATCATTAAACATGATCTCCCCAATTCTTTTGTTGAGTATGAAGCAATAAGAGATTCACATGCATATTTAAATCCTGATTATAGAAGCATTACTAGAAAAACCGCTGTGTTGGATGTTTGGAATTTCTATTTAAACCAGAAAGAGATCCTAAAGAAAAGGATAGTGATGAGTCCTGGTAGAATTTGTTTAACTACTGATTGTTGGACTTCGATAGTGACTGAAGGATACCTTTGTTTGAGTGTTCATTTTGTGGATGAGAATTGGACTTTAAATAACAAAATACTTGCATTCTCTAAAATGGAACCTCCTCACTCTGGGGTTGCATTGGCTAAAAGAGTACATGATATATTGATAGACTGGGGGATTGATAAGAAAATATTTTCGATTACTCTAGATAATGCTTCTGCAAATGATAATATGCAAAATTTACTGAAACAACGGTTGAATTTGACAGGCAGCTTGATATGCAAAGGGGAGTTTTTCCATGTGAGATGCTGTGCCAACATCTTGAATCTCATACTTAACGATGGCTTGAAAGTAATAGAAAATGCCATTCACAAGATTAGGGAGAGCATTAGATATGTACTGCAATCAGAGGTAAAGATGATAAATTTCAAGAAATGTGTTGAACAAGTTGGGGGTGTTGACACTGCAGTGGGATTGAAATTAGATGTCCCAACTAGATGGAATTCAACATATGCAATGCTTGATAGTGCAATTAGATACCGTCGTGCTTTTGCTACCTTGGCCTTCAGGGATTCTAATTTTCATCATTGTCCAACAAATGAAGAGTGGTCTAGAGTAGAGGTAATGTGCTCATTTTTGAAGCCATTTGCAGTAATTACAAATTTGATTTCTAGTTCAATATATCCCACCTCTAACATGTACTTCACACAAATATCAAAAATTGAGTTGCTCTTAAAAGCACATTTGCATCATGATGATTCTATTATTCAAGATATGGCTGTGAGAATGCTTGAAAAGTTTGATAAATACTGGAATGATTATAGTATCATTCTTGCACTTGCAATTATCCTTGATCCTCGGATGAAGCTTGATATCATAAAGTTTACATTTGCAAAACTTGATCCAGCAAATTGTTCTGAGAGGGTTGAACACATCAGGAGGAAATTGTATTGTGTTTTTTATGAGTATAAAGATGTGGTCAAATTTACACTGTCATTGTCAACTGTTTATGGAGATGATTCAAGTTGTTCCCATGTATCTGTATTGGGTAGACCCACATTTACCCCAAATGTCTCTATAGATGATGAATGCAACTACACGGATGCTTTTGATGTAAGTTTTAAATTCCTAAATAGTTTAATGTCATCTTTTAATTTTATTTTCGTTGACACTTCCTTTGCTAACCTATCATATGATGTAGGATTATATTACATTCAAGAGTCAAAACACTGCACCAGTGGTAAAGTCTGAACTAGACTATTATTTGGAGGAAGGCACGCTTGATCCTAGATTGTCTGCAAGATTAAATATTTTAGAATATTGGAGGACTAATTCAACTAGATTTCCTTGTCTTGCCAAGATGGCATGTGATATTCTTAGCATTCCAATTACTACTGTTGCTAGTGAATCAGTCTTTAGCATTGGTTCACGAGTTCTCACCAAGTATCAAAATTGTCTTCTTCCAATTAATGTTCAAGCTCGTATTTGTACTCGCAATTGGCTTTTTGGTTTTCCATTGACTGGTATTTATTTACAAACATATTTGCTCATTTATCTCATTAACATTATTTTCTTTTTATAAAGTGCAATTGATTAACACTTATTTTTTTTAATTATGTGTGGGTATGGCATTGTCAGATATAGAAGATCTTGAAGAAGAAGAAAAGGTTTCTCCTTTGGCAATTTCAGACAAAGCTTTAAACGTCGTCATTGAGGATGATTAGATCGTTTTATGTTAAGATCAATTTAGACTTTTGGCAATTAATTTTAGACCACAAGTTTGTTGGGATTCTAATTTGTAAATTTCAAGGGTATGTTATTCCATGAAAAGCAAAAAAGATGTTATTCCGCGAATGGAGACATTAATCAAAGGCTCATAGTACCTATGGGTAAAAAAAATGCAAAAATGTAGCCCTTCCTACCCAACCTGCAGTTAATGCGGGTCGACCTGCATTCCCACATGTAGCCTTCAATGGCACGTTCATCGTTTTGGAGGCTATCACCACGAAGAGGGCAACAATGGAGTCGCTGAGAACCGAGCAGATCTTGTCGCGTATGGTTTCTATCGAATCCAGATTTGCTCAAGAGATTTGAGCTTGATGATACAGCTAAGATATATTTTATCTTTCTGATCCAGTTGTTGGATATAGTGACTACTCATTTCTGTATGGTAGTTCCTAAGTCTCTAATTTAGTGCCATGTATTTGAACATTCCAATTTCAGTCCTAACTGTTTATATGTCAACAAAAATCATTGCGCAACTATTATGTACTTGTCTGTGTGCCTTGCTATTTCTGCTATTTATATCAACCTCCAAGTTTAGGCAAGAGGTGGATCTTGATGAAAGGAACTGGATGTGTGTTGGTGTACTCCTTGTAAATCAATGTTGTTCAATATCTACTAAAATAACAAACAATTATGGAATGAGAAAGAACTAGGTTTTGACCTCCTCTCCAACAAAATCAAGACCATCGTTTAGTTGGAGTCTTCCCAAGTTTGTGGGCATTTTTTTCATTTGGATCGTTTTGATAATTAACTAAAAAGTCAAAATCATGGTTTTCATATAAATTAATTCAAACATCTATATAGATATCAAAATTAATCATAAATTCAAAATCAAATACTCTTATACATGTTAGAATCACTTATCAATTTAAAACCATAATTATCTTATAAGTTACGAAACAACCTATACATACCAAATCAGTTATGAAATAAAGTTCATGATTTTGAATTTGTAATTGATTTGATCTTGGCATGTATGAACATGTTTGGTTTTGAGTTCATAATTAATGGTCATGTATAAGGCATTTGAATTTCTTTCAACGAAGTCATAGTTTTGACTTTTATAATTGCTGCAATTGTAAATTTAGAATGAATTTATAATCAATAATCAATTATATATAGTAAACCCTTGGTTATGTTTAAAATAATCCAAATACTCACCCACTTAATATTAAAATATGTTGGGACAATGATAATTAAAACCCAACCAAAGTCATAATATCTGATGAAGTCCTAAAGATTTATAATGAAACCCTTCCACTTGTTATTGAGAAAAAGTGAACTTAAAAAAAAAATCAATGTTATCATTGATGCTTTTAAAAGTTAAATTCATTTTGAAATTATAAATGTAAAAACGTTTTTCCGTATAAATTTTTAATAAAATCATTCACCCTTAAATAATTGCTATGATAGGTCTAGTGACAGATCAGGTTTTTACCATTGGCAAAAAAAAAAACAAGAAGAAGAAGACAGATCAGGTTTTTACCATGGTAAGAAAAAAAAAACTGGATCTGACCAACAGTTTCGAACCACTGGTCCATAGTCCGATCTGGTTCATATACTGGATAAGAGGCGGGTTGACCCGAATCAATCTGCTTTTAACTTGGACACGCTGTCTTATTTATTTTTTAAAAAAATTGTAAAATGAAAACACTGTAACTCTGAACTTGAGTCTCCAGTTAAAAGAAGAAGAAGGAAAATTTACCATTCAGTCCCAAATAGAAAAATTAATGAAAAAAATCTTAAAGGTTGATAAAATTACGATCAGATCCTAACAGTAACTGGTTCGATTGTTATTAACAACTTTATTAACCATTAATAACAACCGAATCAATTACACTTGGGACATGATGATAATTTTATCAATATTAAAACGTTTTGTCCATTACCTAGGATCCGATAATAAATTAAAAAAAAAAACACTCCACAGCCTCGTGTCCTCGCATCGCACTCTGCTCGGTGCTCGACGGGGGGTCGATGCTGAACGTCGAAAGCGAAAGGCTTTGGTTCCCTCTCCGTTAACTACCTCCCCAAAATCCATTTTCACGTTAACCGAGATAAAATTTGTTTAACATATTTACCTTAGTATTTGTGGTCATTCTCCCAACGGACTTCCCAAACAAGTACATCTCTGCACTTTTTTTCATTTTTATTTTTGGTTCTTTTAATGTTTCTTGACGATGGGTTGGATGGGAAATCTTTTTTTTTTTCTGTTTGATTCAGTCGTTGTTAAATGCGCCTTTGTTGTTTTGCTCTTCAACCCCTGGGTTTACTTGCCTTTCCTTGTTCATTTTCACTCTCAGAATCTCAGTTTCAATATTAGCACGTATGATTATATCATTTTCGATTTACCATGTGAAGACGTCTTCTGCGATATCTGTAAGATTTACGGTCTCTTTTTCTTCTCTGTCTAGTATCCTCTTACTTCTCTCCCTTGATAAATAACATATGAAGGAGATTATCTCATTTTACGAAAAAAATACTGTTGAACGTTCGTTTAAACTCTCTACGAGCTCAATCAAACTGGGGGCACCATAATTTGTCGCTTTCTTTTGTTTGTTTCTCTCACACCTTCTCTATCTTCCATCTTTTCTTATATGGGGATGGGATCCTTTTTGTCTTCCTCTATATGCAATTATTGTGTATGTTTGGAAATACGGTAGAGAAGTACTTTTACGCAAATCGAGATAAATATATGGAGGAGATTATCTCGTTTTATGGAAAAATACTGTTGAACGTGCGTTTCACTTTTCCAAACATTGTCACAAACAAACCCATTATATAATCTCTAAACCTTCCAACTAGTTCCAAGACCTCCAATTTAGGCCCAAATTTATACATGGAAATTCCAATAAACAGTGGGGCGGAAAAAAATTATGCATGTTCTCAAAGCATCAGCAACAAAAGTTTGTTAAATGTTCGTCAGAGTTTTTTTTAATGTCAAAGATTGTATTTTAATCTATCAAAGATCTAGTGTTACTTCCAACAACCTCAAATAAAATATTTAACTTAATTTTAATAGTCAAATATCCTATATATTATAAACCTTAAGCCGAAAAATAAATAAATAATTTTTAAAATAATTCAGATATCAAATAAATAATTCTACTTACATAGAAATTAATAATAGAAATTGCTCTATTAATATATGATTTTCTGCTAATAAAACTCTAACTGAAAAAATATCTAAATCCAAAAATATTCTCTAATAAACCTAATATTATTACCAATAGAAAGAGAAAAATATTTAGAATAACTTTTGTAAAAGAAGTTTAGTGAAAATAAATAGTTTTATTTATCTAAATGATCTCAAAAGTACAGCTTTAGGCTGAAAACCACTGGATCTATCTCCCCCACCCTCACTCACTTTATCTCACCCACAAAGAGGAATAAGACATATTTAACAATTCTATGATATAAAAAGGAGCGGAGGAAGTGTTATCTCAGCACAAATGTTAATCCCAACTCCTTTTAATACCCAATCTACTGCAGTTAGTATTTGTGCCTCTCATCTCTCTCCCAAATTTCTTTGGAACCAAATAGAAGTGATGTTAATCCCAACTCCTTTAATATGCAGTTAGTAATGTATTCCCATCCTACTCTGCTTTGAACACGTTTCCAGCCAAATCTAATACTGTATGTTTCGATGGAGGGAACATAGGGAATAGAATGGAAGGGAGAGAATATTAGGAAGGAAAAATAGAAAATAAAAATCAATGATCGAACAGATGAATATGGTGGATCACTGGAGAATCGATGCCGGTTTCCTTTGGAGGTTGTTAAAGCCGTTGCCGATTAGATGGGGGCACAGCGAGTCGGAATTAGAGTATCGCCTTTTTTAGATTATAATGCATGTGAGGATTCCAGTCCTGAAGAACTTGGCATATACATGGTGAATTCCTTGAATAGAGATATAATACTCTTTATTGTAACATGGTGGAACCAACCAAGAATGAAGGCTGCCTCGGGAAAAGCTAAGAGCCCTCACAATCTTGTTGCTGATGAGAAAGGCATTCAAGGGCACTTTCATTATTGCTGGAGGCTATGGTCATGAAGATAGCAACAATACAATGGCAGAGAACCGAGCAGATCTTGTCGCCTATGGTGGTTGGTTCCTGTCGAATCCAGGTTTGCCCAAGAGATTCATTCGAGCTCGGTGCTCCTCTTAACCAGTTGACACATTTTACACTTTTGATCCTGTTACTGGTTATAACCAACTACCCATTTCTCGAAGATAGCTCTTGGGCCTTTGCATGTTAAAGTTTTTTTTTTTCCTTTTTTAACTTGTGTTTTCTATTTGAACGGTTAATTTTCAGTTTTGATAGAAATATTTTTCTAATAGTAGAAAAAAAAAAGAGAAGAAAAGAAAAGCATTCGGTATTCTTTTTTAGTTTCCATTTTCACTTTATGAAAGAGCTTCTTCTCTCTCTGTTTTTTTAATGAAAACTGGATAGCATTGAGAAAACCGAGAGATACAAGAGGGGGCCATGGAGACCCTAATCCCCCTCACCCCCACCTCCATTCAAAAGAGGTGGTGGGTACCAATAGATACAGAAATTTTCTGTGAGATCATGTATTATGTTGATAAGGTGGTCTGCCAAAGTGTTCCCTTCCCTACGTGCATGAGTTATAATGACATGCCAATTCATGTTCAAAAGTATTCTGGCTTCAACCACAATATCTTGAAATGGGTGTTCTATAGTGCATCCTTGCAACATTAAATTGACAACTTCAATGGAATCTGACATAACTTCTATTTGACGAATTCCTCTATTCCAACATAAATAGAGACCGTGCATTATGCCTAACAGTTCTGCAATTGCTATTGCGACATTAGTGAGTTTACAGTTGTAACCATATAGCTTCTTCTCTCTTTGGATATGTTTGTATGAGAGGTCAAAGAGTTTGTATGGTTTGTAGCCGCCATAATACATTTTTAGTTTACGCATTAGAGTTATTCACTGATTCTTCTGCTTATTGATTGTAGATACAATGAGATATTCATTTCATAGTACTTCCATTTGATC
The DNA here is from genome assembly GCA_025593235.1 of Vachellia pachyceras. Lineage (NCBI taxonomy): Eukaryota > Viridiplantae > Streptophyta > Magnoliopsida > Fabales > Fabaceae > Vachellia > Vachellia pachyceras. The sequence continues at coordinate 9,421 of JANTPZ010141750.1, read as the reverse complement.
TTTCTCTTTTTTTTCTAGGCAAGAGTGTCTTATTGAAGGCATTTTTGATAGAAGTACAGATCGAGTATGAGTACATGGAATTCGAATATTAATTTCCAAATCAGGGGTAAAGATTTCGTTTTTTTAGAAGTATCTGTATTTTCAAGGGCAGTCAATGAGATAATGGATTTTAATCCCAACCTTCATCCAATCATAGCTTTAGGGTTCTTCTGATCAAGTATGACTGAGAAGAAGAGCAGAAGATAAAAGAATCTGTATGGCGATATCAACAATGAAAAACTCAAACATATACTTATTCTGATTTAGTAATTTCCCAACGATTCAAAGAGCAAACACCAACTCCTAGTAAGGTGGGAAATTGCTTATACAGATCAATTTAGGGCCCATTTGAAAGCTCGGCTGAAAATTTAAGTTTTGTCCTGAAATTTAAGTTTTATCTAAACATTCAAATTTTTTTAAAATAATTATTTTGAAGACAAAATTTAGGTTTTGAAAAAATTATTTTCTTGATAAATCACACCTCTATTCTAATAAGTAATAAATTTTATCTTTTTTATTTTTTCTTTCCTTGTCTCAAACTCCATAAAAACCAATAATTTCACAAATATAATCACATTTCAAAAGCTAAGTTTTGCCTCGGAATCCATAAAATTTATTCTTCAAAACCTAAATTTTACCTCAAACTCCGTAAAAGCTATTCTCAAGCAGACTTAGGGCTTGTTTGGAAGTGATTTTGAAACCTAGGTTTCACAGATTCCGAGGTAAAACCTAGGTTTTGAAAATTGATTTAGTAAAAAGAAAGAGAAAGAGAGAGAGAAAAAGTAGTAAAAAGTAAGAAAAAGTAGTATTAAGTTTGGGAAATTATAGCTTTTACGGATTTCGAGGCAAAAAAAGTAAGAAATAGTGGGTAGGAAAGAGGAAAGTAAGAAAGAGAAAGAGAGAAAAAGTAAGAAAGAGAAAGAGAGAAAAAGTAGTAAAAAGAGAGTATGAAAGAGAAAACCTAGGTTTTCAAAACAGGGCTGCCAAACAAGCCCTTACAAAATGAGGTCTTAATTCATTTCTCAACTGCAAAAATGAAATGAAAAGGCAACAAAGTCAAATTTGCTTCACTTATTTTTGTCCCCTCTCAAACGGTAAAAAACCAAGACGATATAACACTGATACGCCACATGGACAAGTCCCAGATCAATCCTACACCAGCAATTATATATATAATCTATTTTTTCATGAAAACCAAACAACTTGATATGGTAGAAAGGTCCAATAAACTACTTCCAGTAAAGACTAAAGCAGTTTTAATAAATCAATGACAAAGCGTAAAAATGGCCATAAAAATAACTAAATTTAAGAAATTCTCAATCCCATCCACAGGCGGTCAGGTGCTGCGCGCGAGGACTCATATGAATGACTGAACAAAACTTCAAAAAAAAAAAAAAAAATTTTGTGGCATCTTCATGAAATATGGCAGATAAAGCTAACAATGCCCACCTCCAATGGAAGGTTACACTTCTACAAATGTAATGCAAAAGGGGGAAGGCTTTAACTCAAAGAAAGCGAAAAAAAGGGAAATGCATTCATTAGACCAAAATATAAGAAAGCAAAAATATTGAATGCAGGGTAAACAAATAGAAGAACTACATAACTCACATGAATTTTGTATATTTCAAGTAACATCATCAAGCAAGAAACCCCAAAACAATAACTAGATAAACCCATCACTGATGAATATGGAAGAAGCAGAGTAAATAAAGAAAATTGCACATAAAAAAGGTTTTAATTTAAAGCAACGAGCGTGCAACTGTGCAAGGGTAAAAAGCATTAATTACTTTTCTGGCCTCTCAATCTCAGACAACATAATAAACCAGTCATATATTTCTCACCTAAATATACAAACCATTGGAATATTGAAGGACAAATCCCAAATAATACGCACATCTACTATTAAACATCTGTCTTCGTCATTCTAGATAACTTTAAATAACAACAAAAAATGCAGGTATAGAATGATCTAAAATATTAAGAGACTTCATTCCACCAAAAGTACTTCAACAATGTAAATCTGCTATGTATTATTACCAACTGATACAAGGCTTTCCATGTAATTGTGAACACTACAAAAAGCAAAGGGAAAAACAACAAACCTCTTTACTTCATTAGTAGTGGGATTCATCCTATATAGAACTATTCTTCCTTTTCGATCGTCCCTTCTAAAGACAATTTCATTGCTCCAAAACACCACTGAATTTACCCTGCATCGAAGGGGACCACTAGTATATCTTTTAGTCCAGTTACATCTCTCCCCAGAGGCACATTTACCCTCATCTAAAACCCACAAATCAATCGAATCAGGTGACCCATTTTCGTAGTTGTCATAAAGTATGGCAAGTTTGTTCTCATAAACAATAAGGTTATCGTATGTAAAGTCTATATTGGGTCCTGCAATCACAGTAAACACTTCCTTTGCTATGTCAAATGAAACTATCACCGGAACATCATGTTCACCCTCCTCCGTATCATCTTCATACCCCTCCTCCTCTGCACCTAGCTTTTCCCCAAACCAAAATATGGCTCCATTAGCCGTCAAAACTTGAGAATTAAGTTTCAATCCCTTCAAGTTCCCAACATCTATTTTCTTCCATGTCCCTCTACCTAACGAAAAAACTTCCGCCCCATGAACCGCATAATCAAGCTTGTGATAAGTTCTTACTATCTTGTAATCATTAACAATTGGACTGAACCCAAATCCAGTCACGCATTCATCAAACAAGTCAAAACAATCGGTTCTAGGAACATGTCTGACTGCTGCAGTCGCAGGATTCCACAATAAAAGCGAAGGAGAATATGAGTTAGGATCGATTTCAACACAAAGCAGGCCATTGCAGGAAGCGACGATATTATGATCCTTCAAGGGATCAATCAAATGTGCTTGCTGAACTTCACGGAACTGCCGCAACCGGCAATCCAGCAATCTAAAGCGCCAGCTCCGACAACGTTGGAAAATAAGATGAGGGTTTTCATGACCAGACTGTTGAAGGTGGTCAGCGATGAAAGTTGGATCTCGGATGAGATTTTTCCAAGCTTGACACACGTGGAAAAGAAGTTGAGGCTTTTGATGACTAGACTGTTGAAGGTGATCAGCGATGAAAGTTGGATCTTGTATTAGATTTTTCCAATCTTTACACACGCATTGAAATCGGATTAGGGATTTTACTGGGAGTCGTTTGAGAATATCTCTGATGATTTCCTGAGGAAGATAGAGCACGTCGCTAATCCTTCTCCTTTGCTTCATGATGCTCGGCTCGAACAAATTTTTCAGGAGGAAGCCCTTTTCGGATCACTCCTACAGTAGTCGATAGCTGAAAGAAAGAAAGTTATTTTAATATTTTTCCTTTCCCGTCGAAAGGGGATAGTTTTTTTTTATACACAAATTTTAGACAGAGGTTCGACTTAACCATAAGTTAAGAGCACGGCGAAATCTCCTGTCTTCTTAGGTCATATTAATGTTGGGTAGGGCGAGCCGTCAATTACCCTCAGGCGTTAACGTAAGCACCCAGAAGCTAGAATGCCTTCCCAAGCGTCGTGACTGGAGCTACAATAAAGTGACCTTCCCAAGCATCAAACCCTCTCCCTTTAGATAAGAGTATCTAATACTTTTACCCGCTGAACCCACAGACGATGGGTGTCTAAAGAAGATAGTTGGGTCGCTAGTTGATGTACCTTTTGTTTTGGGCCTTTGAACCAAAACCTTAAACAAACTCTCCTGTGTTCGTGTGGATAAACTATTTTCATATGTCAAAATTTTAAATATCATTAACACTATCTTAAAATTTAAATATTTTTTAATTTTATCTCTATTTAATATCATCTTTTATATATAAAAATAAAGTCAACACATAAACGATGAACTTTAAAATTGCACATTAATATAAAAAATAATGAAATAACTTATAAATAAGATGAAATAAAACGTTCTCTTTCCACCCTCTAAATAAAACCAAAGTAATAAAAGTTTGTTAATATTTTTTAAAATTAAGAAAGTTCAACATGTTACTTTAAAATATTTATATTTATTATTTTTTAAACTGATTTACATTACTTGTAAATTATTACATAATGTAATGATATATAAATAAATATTTTGAATTAATGTATTTAACTTTTTTAATATGGATAAATTTTGATCATCAAATTAAAAGTTAGAAAAAAAAACATTTTTTGAATGTTTAACGTAATAGTAATACTTGATAATTAGATAGTTATTACTGTATATTGATTGTATTATTCATATATTAATTAGGACAAAATCTAGGGGTTGCTTCAAACTATCAGATTGGTTTTCGAATCAAATTTTGTTAGGTGGACTTTGCTTGAAATAAAAATTCTCATTAATAAAATTCTAAATTTTTGTAGGATGATTATTAATAATAAAAATCATATGTGACAAAAAGAAATTAAAAAATTTGACCCACTCAATATAAACAACTTGAGTTAAGTTTTGTCGAATCAATAAATATAATAAAATTTAGGTCAAATTAACCAATAACTCAAACCAATTTTTCGGATTAGGTGCAATATTTAAAAAAAATTTTGCATCATGCTTTTTAATAAACTATCCACTTTTTTTTTTTTTTTGCATTATGCTTGATCCGCTGAAACTTTCTCATATTTTCATTTTTCATCAAATAACAGCATCAATATTTTTAAGGGTAATTCAAAAGGTTAATGGAGAAGAGCATGAGATAACACAGAATTTGTATGGCAAAATCTAAACACAAAACTCTAAACAAATATTGATTCCAATTCACAAATGAAATGAAATGGCAACAAACTCAAATTTGCTTCTCTTATTTTTGTCCCCTCAAACAATATAATACCAAGGCGATATAACACCCATATGTTTCATGGGTAAGAACCAGATCATCCGCACACCAGCAATTGTTAAAAAAAACACATTTTTTCAGTGTTATTTATAAGCCACTTTTAACATATTCTGATATTGTTAAAAATATACGAGTTTAAAATATCTAAAGGTAATCCAAGAGGGGAAAGACTAGAACTCAACGAAAGAAAAAGGGAAAAATGCATTCATCAGTTGCAAAATAGATGAAAGAAAAAATATAGAATGCAGCGTAACCAAATAGAACAAAACCCATAACTAGATGACTCCCATCAATTTGCGGGTATTTCAAGAAACATCATCAGGGAAGAAAACCCAAAACCATAACTGGATAACCCCATCACTTATGGCTGCAGAAGATGAATATTGAAGGAGCCGGGTAAAAGGAGAAAACTGAATGGAAAGAGTTTTTAATTTAAAAGCAAAATTTACATTTTCTGGCCTCTCAATCTCATACAGAAGAGAGAGAAACAGATCATTGGCATATTCAAGTACAAGAAGTCACAAATGAGAGGCACATGTGCTGTGAAATATCTGCAATCATCATTCTAGATAACTCTAAATAACATCAAATAATATAGTTATAGAAGAATGATCTAAAATATTAGAGATTCCATTCCACCAAAAGGACTTCAACAATGTAAATCTGCATGGTAACATTTTAGATTCAGGATCAAGCTTCTTCAGTGTAGTTGTTGCCAACTGATGCGAGGCTTTCCACGTAATTGTCAATGGTAAAGCCACAACGGGGAATAATAAACCTCTTTACTTCATTAGTGGTGACATTCGTCAGATATAGAGCATTTTTTCTTCCTCCTTCTTTATCCTCTCCAGAATTTGTTTTGCAGACAATTTCATTCCTCCAAATAGTGATTGGCTCTAACGAGCATGAAAAGGGGCTGCTAGTGTATCTTTTAGTCCAGCTCCAGGTCTCCCCAGATGCACAAGTACCCTCATCTAACACCCACAAATCAATCAAATCATGTGTTTCACCATCATCTTCCGAAATGACACAAAGTATGGCAAGTTTGTTCTCATAAACAGTAAGCTTTTCTTTAGCATTATAGTCTAAATCGGGCTTTGGTATCACGGTAAACACTTCCTTTGCTATGTCAAACGAAATTATCACCTCCATGTAATCTTCATCCTCCTCAGACTCAATATTGTAGACCTTACGCTCCTCCTCTGCACCTATCTTAGCCCCAGACCAAAATATGGCTCCATTAGCCGTGACAGTTTCCTTGACAGTTTCAGAATAAAGCTTCACTCCCTTCAAGTTCCCAATATCTATTTCCTTCCATGTCCCTCTACTTAACGAAAACACTTCCACTCGACTAACCGCTTCACAAACCACAGAATAAGCTCTCACTACCTTGTAATCATTAACAACTGGGCTGAACCCAAATCCTGTCACGCATTCATCAAGCAAGTCAAAATAATCAGTTCTGTTTTTAGGAACATGTCGGACTGCTGTAGTAGCAGGATTCCACAACGCAAGCAAAGGAGGGGATTGGACAGACTCATGGATTGAAAGACAAAGCAGGCCATTACAGGAACTTACGATATCAGCACCCTTTAAGGAATTGATCGAAGGTGCTCTCTGAACTCCACGGAATTGCAACCCACAATCCAGCAGATACACACACCAGGGAAAAGGAATACTCCCTCCATAAAAGTCGAAAAGAGGATAGGGGTTTTGATCACTGGACAGTTGAAGGTGCTCCGCAATGAAAGATTGACCTTTTATGATATTTTTCCAATCTTTACACACACATTGAAATCGGATTAGGGATTTTACCGGCAGTCGCTTGAGAATGTTTCTGATGATTTCGGAAGGAAGATAGAGCACATCGCTGTCCATTCCGGTCTGCTGCACGGCTCAAACGGATTTCTCAGAAGAAAGCATTAGGGGTTTCAGGCTACCGCTACAATGGTTGAAAGAAAATCACTGAGCAGCCAGTTTACGATCATTACAAGCCCAAAAGTTTCGTTTTGGGCCACGAACCAAAACCGTAAAGTAAATATTAATTTTCCCGTAAAAAACAGTAAATATTAATTAAGAATGTAAATTATTATAGGTTAATATTATGGGAAAAAATTAATATTGTTGTTCTCTTTTCTAAATTTCATGTTGATGTAATTTAATTTTTTAACTCAATTGAAACTCAATTCTTAAATTTTAACTTATTTATATAATTTAATCATTTAAAAATTTAGAAGCTATATCGTTAAAAATAAAATAACGATCAAAACATGATTTTGGGGATTAAAGGATTAATTTTCCATAAACTGTATATTTTGAGTTCCCACACTAAAAAAATTATTTTTTCTAGTATCCAAATCCAAAGAAGAATTCAAGCTTTAGTTTAATTTTGAATATTTTTTATTTTTAAAGAAAAATTAATCTTTTAATCACCTAGTTTTAATTTAGTGGTTAATTGGTCTTTATATTTTTACTTGATGCAACTCAAGCCTATAATCCTTATATCATGAAAACCTTTATTGCAAAATTTTGAGGCAAATAAATTTTAAATTCTCCTTTCCTTGATTTAGTAAACTTGTTAAATTTCAAAAATAAACTTTAAAGTAAATGTTAAATTTCAAAAATAAATTTTAAAGTAAATAAGTATTGATTGGATTTTAAGTCATACGCATTTTGAAACAAAACCAACATTCCATTGACCGTCATTTTGAATGAGAAGATTATTTACTACTTAAAATATATCTGGAACTGATTGAATTTCAAAATATGTTTGTTATAACAAAAGGCTAATATAAGAGGTAATTTTGAAAAAATATTTGGTTGATTATTTTGAAAAATATTATCTTCTATCTTTAACGGAAGAAGTAGTAATTAATTTAAAGATATTAAAAAATTAGTTAAATTAATTATTTGTAATAAATAAGTGTTAACTTTCCTAAAATACTCTTATTGTGCATTGTCACTACTCTTTGATGGAGTCTTTTAACATATGCAATCGATATGGATATTTTGAGAGAGAAAATTATAAACTTAAGAAATGAAAGAAATTGAAATATTATATCAAGACAAATTAAACTCCTTATTTAACTCTTACATTAAGGATGTAAATTAATATTTATTTATTTTGTAGTGATATAAGGCAAGTTAGAAGCTTGAGATTTACAAATAACATGGGTGAGAGACGAATAAGACAGCAATGGACCCATTTAAGAACGAGGTAGAGAATTATTTTTACATAAAACTCCTTTAACATTTTTATCTCATATACAACAAATTACATAGAAAAGTAAAAGCAGACCGTTAATCCAATGATTTTTTTTTTTTGGGAAATTCTGTTGCTACAACGTCTTCCTTCCAAGTCCAGTACGTGTTACGGCCTTCCTTCCCTTTCTATAAGAATAGATGCACGCATGCAAGTAATGTTGAAAGTGTTAAGCAAAAAAACTTTACTAATTATAAAATGATAGCTTACAAAAAATCAATCTACCCTTTTAAAAGATATTACGGGCCATTAAACTCTTAGAGACGTATATATTGAGAAATACCTATTTAACCTTCTTTCAAAGAGAAACTTATGCTATCTTCATTTTTTTACATTGATGAGGATTTCAAATTCTCTCATATTTATTAGTACTAAGACTCTATATTTATAGATGCTACTAAATTAATGATCTTAACCAACTTAATAAGATCACATGTCATATCTCTAATACGTTCCCTTAGGTTGACACTACTTAATCTTATAAAGTGTCAACTTGACAACACGAACAAAAAGGAAGTGAAATGATTAAACTAATTAGAAGAGGTTTTCCTTGTTAATGCTACACTCGTCTTCTACATTTACTTGGCTCTAATGAATGAATGATTACTTGAACTTTTCATTTTTACCTCTGTCCATGTAACTTTTGTTGTCCCTGTCAATCATGAAACCTGGTCAACTTTTGAATCTCCACATTCTCAATGCCTACTTCCCTTGCCAACCTGTTGAAGTTTAGAAAGTGAACTAATAAGTAATGGGTTCTCCATAGAAATTATGATAGAAATTCATAGGGTAATTATTTCAATTTGAGTAAATATCTTGCTCGTCATTCAACCGTAAAGAGATGCACTACAAGAAAAGAATTAAATTTTTTTTATTTTCTACGTAATTTTATTATTTTAAAAAGGGTCATCTTGTAGTAAGTGGATTATTAAGAAGATTTGATATATTTTTAGATATTTTGAATCATCTTAAAAATCTTTAGAATATATTGTTAGTGTATATTTTAGGATATTATTGTAGGATATGAGTGCCAATCAAGGTTCAAAAAACCGGACCGGACAACGAACCGGTCGAGACACTGGGTCAAGGGTCAGAGGTTGAACCGGGGGTTAACCCGGGGGTCGACCCGGCTATATAAAAAATTAAAAATATTACAAATTAATTTGTAATAACAATCTATACATTAGAAATCCAAATATCCATGTATTAATCAAAGTTCTAACATTTTAATACATATATCAAAAGTTCAAAATAGTAGATTCTATCATCTACAAATCAA